>CAJNDS010000458.1:50000-68602 GCA_905221605.1 Symbiodinium natans | reverse complement strand
CCCCCCCCCATTTGCAAACACAATGCTCACACGATGTTTTTCAACTAGTTTCTTGGGCTTTGAAGCACGCTTGGTACGGCTTAAAAGAAGCGGGGGGGGTTGGGCGCAGCCCCCCCCCATTTGCAAACACAATGCTCACATGATGGGTGTCAACAAGTTTCTTGGGCTTTGAAGCACGCTCTGCACGGCTTAAAAAAAAGCGGGGGGGTTGGGGGGGGCGCAGCCCCCCCCATTTGCAAACACAATGCTCACACGATGTTTTTCAACTAGTTTCTTGGGCTTCGAAGCACGCTTCCTTTCTTCCTTCCTTGCTTCCTTCCTTTCTTCCTTCCTTTCTTCCTTCCTTGCTTCCTTCCTTTCTTCCTTCCCTCCTTTCTTCCTTCCTTCCTTCCTTCCTTCCGTGTTTTCTTCCTTTCTTTCATCCTTGCTTCCTTCTTTTCTTTCCTTCTTTCCTTCTAAAACCTACCAGAAATAACGCTTTCCTATGAAACCACAGAGAAATTACTGTTTTTCGTACGAAAAACCACGAAAATGCATCAAATCCTTTAAAAAATGGAGGGAATGGTGGTTTTCTTAGGAAAAACCAAGACATTCGACCAAAAAAAAAAAAAGACCCCCCCAAAAAAAAAAGACCCAAAAAAATAGGCCCTCCGTTTAGGAATGTAGGTTTTAGGATTTAGAGCTAGGGATAGCTAGGGTTTAGACCTCTTTTTTTATATATTTTGATGGGTGGTTTAGGGATGTAGGGTTAATAGGGCCTAGAGATTTAGGAATTAGGAATGCAGGGTTTAGGGTTTAGAGCTTGGCCCTCGTTTATATTTAGGGTTTGGGAGTTTGTGGGTTGGGGGGTTATGGTTTAAGGTTTCGCAGAGCAAGGGTTGGGGGCTTAGGGTTTGGGTGTTATATAGGAGTTTCCGAATTTAGGGATACCTTATTGGGGTCCTTCTTATCAGGGAATCCGACGATTGGCGGAGTCTTGTTTGGGGTCCCTATTTTCGGGGGCCTGTGAGGGTTGGGCTAGGCTCGACGTGATTTGAGGGCACGCCGAACGCCCTCAACGCCAGAAAGGCGCGCTAAGTCCTGCGCCGCACACTCCTCCACACCCTGACCCCTAAACCCCTAAACCCCTAAACCCCTAAACCCCTAAACCCCTAAACCCCTAAACCCCTAAACCCCTAAACCCCTAAACCCCTAAACACCTAAACCCCTAAACCCCTAAACCCCTAAACCCCTAAACCCCTAAACCCCTAAACCCCTAAACCCCTAAACCCCTAAACCCCTAAACCCCTAAACCCCTAAACCCCTAAACCCCTAAACCCCTAAACCCCTAAACCCCTAAACCCTACATCCTAAACTCTGGAACCCCTCCCCACACCTCCTAAGCCCTGTCTGAAATCCTTGTTGGCCGTGTGGCCAGAGGAAGCCAACCCCTTCCAGGCCCATCAGGGTCACGCCTGGCGGAGGTCCCTCAATAGGGATTTGGGGACTCGGGGTTTGGGGGTTAGAGTTTAGCTAGGATGGACCTGAAAACCCTCTGAAGGATATGATCCTCTTGACCCAATAAGTGAACACATAGAATATTTCGGGGTTTAGGGTTTAGGCAGCTTTCGGGGTTTTATGAGTTTAGGGATCAATTTTGGGTCTGAACTCAAAGCCTGCGTCACGAAGCCCAGAGCTGCAAAATGATCCCGAAACCTCAGAACCTCTGCTGGACCTAGAACCTAAGAACCCTAAACCCTAAACCCAAAAAGACTAGAAGGTCCTAAACTCTTGGCCCTGGCATCTAAACCAAATAAACCTTCTGAAACATAAACTCGAAACCCTAAACCCGAAACCCTAAACCGTACAAGCCCTAAACCCAAAACCCAATCAGTTCTAAACCCTCACTAAAATAGAATCAGCAGCCGAAGCCCAAGGGAGTCCAGGCTAAACCCTAAACCCTAAACCCTAAACCCTAAACCCTAAACCCTAAACCCTAAACCCTAAACCCTAAACCCTAAACCCCCAAAACCCCTAAAACCCTAAACCCTAAACCCCTAAAACCCTAAGAATCCCTGTGAGGGCGCGCCTGCCACACTGCCGACGGCAAGCATCGAGCCGCCTGGCTTGGGGCTTATGGAGTCAAGGGTTCTAGGGTTTAGGGTTGAGGGTTTAGGGTTTTGGGTTTTAGGGTTGAGGGGGTTTAGGGTTTTAGGGTCTTAGAGTTCTAGGGCTTTAGGGCTTATGGAGTTGGGGTTTAGGTGGGGCTTTATGGAGTTTAGGGCTTAGGGTTTATGGAGTTTAGGTTTAAGGGGTTCGGGGCTTTGAGGGTTCAGGGTTCATGTTTAGGGTTTAGGGTTGGGGTTTAGGGCTTTTAAGTTAAGGGTTTTTCGGGCGTTAGGGCTTGAGGGATTTAAGGGTGTTAGGGCTTTAGGGTACTTTAGGGTGTTAGGGCTTTAGGGTTTTCAGGGCGTTCGGGGTTTTAGGGTGTTAGGGCTCGAGGGTGTTGGGGATTTTGCTTGCGTTGCTATGGAGTTTGGGGTAGGCTTTGGGGCCGTTTAGGCTTCGGTGCTTAGAGATCAGGGCTTTGCGTTTACGGTGTTGGAATGTTTGAAGATTGAGGATGTGAAGTCGTCCAGCGCAGGAATCGGTCTCGGGCTTTTGGTATGTCGCAAACCCTAAACCCTAAACCCTAAACCCTAAACCCTAAACCCTAAACCCTAAACCCTAAACCCTAAACCCTAAACCCTAGACCCTAAACCGCAGTCTCTCCTTACAAGCTCCTTGCGCACTTTGGAGATCTCTTGGTCGTTCGAACTGGAGGCTGTGGGCATTTGCTGGGCTTGGGCAGCCCCCCCCGAACCCTGTTAGGGTTTGAGGCTTTAGTGCTTTAGGGCTTTAGGGCTTTAGGGTTTAGGGTTTAGGGTTTAGGGTTTAGGCTTTTGGCTTTGGGGTTTGGGGTTTAGGGTTTAGGGTCTTCCTGGCTTGGGGTTGGCTGCGCGTTTGGGACGCCCCGCACCTGTGCCGGCCCCCAGTGCGACAAGCTGCCAAAGAGGATCGTCCACAGGCTCCTGGCGAGTCTCAGGCATGTGGGGAGTTTAGCTAGCCCCTAAACCCTAAACCCCGAACCCTAAACCCTAAACCCTAAAGGGTTAGGAGCTTAGGGTCTGGGGCTCACTTTAGGTGTTTAAGCTTTGGGTCTTTAGGGTTAAGGGGGCATTTGAGTTGCTAGTCTAAAGGCCGTGCAGAGTTGCGCACTGGAACCTATGACTCTTCAGAAGGGCACGTGTCTGGCGCGCAGCTAAGCCCCCCTCCCCCTGCATCCCAAAAGCCCTTATGCCCTAAAAACCCTAAGCCGTCCTAAACCCAGGAAGCCCTGAACCCTAAACCCTAAACCCCTAAACCCCTAAACCCCTAAACCCCGAAACCCCTAAACCCCTAAACCCTAAACCCTAAACCCTAAACTCTAAACCCTACCAAGAACCGAAGAACTCAAGCTTTTAGCAGCAAGCGCACGCTCCTCAAACATCTCGATAGAAGCCTGGGACCGACGGTACAGGGTTTGGTAGGGTTTTTAGGGTTTAGGGTTTAGGGTTTAGGGTTTGCAGGGTTTAGGGTTTGCAGGGTTTCGGGATTAGGGTTCAGGGTTTAGGGTTGTTAGGGCTTAGCGCTAAGGCTTTAGGATTTAGGGTTTAGGGAGGTTTTAGGGATGAGGGTTTAGGGTTTAGGGTCTGAAGGGTGTTCGGGTGTTCGGGATTAAGGTTTCTAGCCGATGGTACAAGGTATACAAGGTTTCAGCCCTAAACCCTGAACCCTAAACCCTGAACCCTAAACCCTAAACCCTAAACCCTAAACCCTCAACCCTCAACCCTCAACCCTCAACCCTCAACCCTAAACCCTAAACCCTAAACCTTCAGCCCTTAAAGGATTGAAGGGCTTCGGCCTGCACCAGCGGAACGTTGTCGACCACGGCCGACGACACGCCCAGGAGGCCGGAGAGGAGGAGTTCATCTGGGTTGAGAGCTTAGGGTTTGAGAGCTTAGGGTTTAGGGTTTAGGGTTTAGGGTTTTAGGGTTTTAGGGTTTAGGGTTCAGGGTTTAGGGTTTAGGATTTAGGGTTTAAGGGTTAGGGGTTAGGGTTTAGGGTGTAGGGGTTAGGGTTTAGGGTTTTGGGGTTAGGGTTTAGGGTTTAGGGTGGGTTGTTGAAAGCTATGGAGTTGCAGGGCGCCCTGGCTTGTCGACATGCGATAAACCCTTCAAACCCAGAAACCTCGTAATTATACGCCGCATGAGTAGCTCATCACCTACAACGCCTGTTAGCCCTGCATATGCAGACTATGTATCTCTACATGTACGTAGAGTACGTGACATGTACCGATTTACCTTCATAAAGCCTTAGCCCTCTGAAGCCGAAACTACACCCTAAACCCGAATGTGCGGAGAGCCAGGGAGCTGTCCAAGGTGACCTCACGCATGAACTTGGAGTATCGGCTCAGGACCTGTCTCATATGGGTGTTTCCGAAAGTAGGGGGTTCCTTCTTGGGGTCCTTATTCTAAGGGGCTCCTACTATTTGGGGATCAATATTGGGGTCCCATTCTTTCGTACACCCCCAAATCACTCTGACCTGACCTCAGGGCTTAGGGATTGGGGTTTAGGGTTTCGGGTTTAGGGGTCTTTGAGTTGAGGCTTTAGAGGGGAGGACGAGTGTCGGAGGGTTTGAAGTTGGAGAAATTCGGGAGCTTGTGGGGTTGAAGGAGACAAGGGTGACTAGGGCACGCGCCTGCGCAGCTTCGAGAACTGCCACACCCAGAAGCACGCCGGTGAAAAACCTCGTCTACAGGGTTCGGGCTTCAGTTTGTCGGTTTTTGGCTGTTTCTGTAGGGTTTTCGTGCTGAGGGTCTAAACTCCGGGGCAACTCTGAGCCGCATAAGTACAGAATTCCTCCAAAAGACACTACAGCCCAATGAACCTTCCAGACCCCCTAAGGCCCATACCCTAGACCCTAAACCCTGCAGGTCCCACATCGCAAGTCCCTCGGCAGACCCCCACATAATGATCTTGGCACGCGGCAGCAGACTGCTGATGTCCACCTGGCAAGGCTTGGGAACAGCTCCGGGGGGGTTGAGGGGTCTTTGTTTGGGTTGAGAGGACTGAGAGCGCAGGGCTTCACCTGAAAGGGGGGTTGAATCGAGAGAGAGAGAGAGAGAGAGAGCCCACTTGAGAATTCCCAACCTTGTGGAGGTTTGGGGTTGTGAGTTCAGCGGTTTGGGTTGAGGGCTTGGGCGGTGTAGGGTTTGGGGGTTAAGGCAACAGGGCCTAGGTTTCGTAGCTGCAAGGAAGACTCGCCTTGTGCAGCGCCGCAGGCACGCCCCGGCGGGAGTGGTGCGCGGGGCCCTGGTAAGCAAAGCGGAATCGAGAAGAGTGTCAAGTTCAGGGGCCCTGGCCGGGGGTTTGAAGAGTATCCTCCGTCATGTACAGAAGCTCAGAGCTTTGGCATTGAAGCTGTATATCATGTTGGCCGGAACCTTCGAAAGCCCGAATTCCGCCCTGCCGCTCTGGCTCTGGAAGCCCTACAGCCTGTGTACTAACCGTCCTTAAATAGGATTCTAGTCACGGGTACTCTAGTCCCTATTAAGGACTGTTTGTATAAGGGGGAGCATCCCAACCCACAGCTTTTTGCTAGGGTACTGGCGCCTCCTTGTCCTCGGGTGCCTCTTCGTCCCGCGCCGCCACTTCTGCACCGAGGTCGCAGATCTCCGTCCTCAGGGTTTAGGGTTTAGGGTTTAGGGTTTAGGGTTCAGGGTTTAGGGTTTAGGGTTTAGGGTTTAGGGTTTAGAGTTTAGGGTTTAGGGTTTAGGGCACCCAACTTGAACCCTACCTTGAAAGCCAGTAGACTATGATTATGGGTTACAGCTTCCCATTTTGAGGGCCTCCTTTTTTGGGGAACTAGGCATGTACGGCGTTTAAGGTACAAACCCGACTTAAACCCTGCAAACCTACACATCCTGAATCCTCATCCCCTTGCTTATGGGATTTGGGGTTTCCAGGGGATGGTTTTTTGGGGGTTCTTGGAAAACTGGCTGCGGCTTAGGCTGTTCCAAACGTCGGGACACAAACACACCCTGCACTCCCCAAAAAAACAAAGGCCAACAACCACAAGCCGACAGATCGCGTAGGGTTCCGGTTTCTGGCTTGATCACGTCAGGGTTTGGGTTAGAAGAGCACGAAACCCTAAACCCCCAACCCCAAACCCGAAACCCCGAAACCCCTAAACCCCTAAACCCCTCAGCCCCGAAACCCAAACCCTAAACCCCAAACCATAAACCCCAAACCCAAACCCCAAACCCTAAACCCTAAACCCTAAACCCCAAACCCCAAATCCCTAACCCCTAAACCCCAAACCCTAAACCCCAAGCCCGACACCTCAAGCCCTAAACCCCAAACCCTAAACCCCAAACCCTAAACCCTAAACCCCAAACCCTAACCCTCAACCCTAAACCCTAAACCCCAAACCCTAAACCCTAACCCTAAAACCCTAAACCCTAAACCCCAAACCCTAAACCCTGAACCCTAACCCTAAACCCCAAACCCCAAACCCTAAACCCCAAACCCTAAACCCTAAACCCCAAACCGTAACCCTAAACCCCAAACCCTAAACCCTAAACCCCTAAACCCCATGGCCATTTAGAGCTGCCCGGGTCGCACGAGCCAGAAGGAGCCCAGCGCCATCATCATGCCCAGGTAGGGAGGCAGCCCGGTCACCTCCAGGGTTTAGGTTTATAGGGTTTAAGGTTTAGGGTTTAGGGTTCAGGGTTTAGGGTTTAGGGTTCAGGGTTTAGGGTTTCGGGTTTAGGGTTTCGGGTTTAGGGTTTAGGGTTTAGGGTTTAGGGTGACCCTCCACGAGGTGCGTGGCATTGAGCTGAGAGTGCACGGAGGATGGGCGTTAGGGTTTTTAGGGCTTTAGAGGCTTCAGGGATTTGGAGGCTGTTTTGGGATGGAAGGGTTTGGGGGTTTAGGGTTTAAGGTTCAGGGTTCAGGGTTCAGGGTCTGGGACGCAGAGTTCGGCCTCACCGGCCTGCGAGAAAGTGCTCCCGTCAAGGCGAAGGCTTTCGGGGGCGTAGGGGAACTCCCTACAGATATAGGCTCAGGTCTCTAGGTTGTGGTCCATCTCTACCCCTGCTATGGATAATTATGTCCCTCCCATAATATATGCATATACATATAGACATATAGACATATAGACATATATACATATATACATATACACATATATACATATATACATATATACATATATACATATATACATATATACATATATACATATATACATATATACATATATACATATGTACGTGTATACATATATACACATGTACACATATACATATATACACAAACACACAGACACACAAATACCTATATACATATATACATATATACATATATACATATATACATATATACATATATACATATATACATATATACATATATACACATATACATATATACACATATACACATATACATATATACATACATACAAAAGCACATACATACACATATACATACATACATACATACATACATACATACATACATACATACATACATACATACATACATACATACATACATACATACATACATACATACATACATACATACACATTTACATACATACAGACGTACATACATACATACATACATACATACATACATACATACATACATACATACATACATACATACATACATACATACATACATACATACATACATACATACATACCTGTATAACCATGATAAAGGGACCACAAGCTAGATGCCCCAACGCCCAAATCAGAAGAAGCCCAATGCAACAGGGCCACAGCCGGCCGCAAACTCTAGACCCCTCTCAGTTTCCCAGAACTCTCAAATCCCGAAACCCTAAACCCTAAACCCTAAACCCTAAGCCCTAAGCCCTGAGCCCTAAACCCTAAACCCTAAACCCTAAACCCCCCCCTAAACCCTAAACCCTAAACCCTAAACCCTAAACCCTAAACCCTAAACCCTAAACCCTAAACCCTAAACCCTAAACCCTAAACCCTTAAACCCTAAACCCTAAACAATAAACCCTAAACACTAAACCCTAAACAACTCATCATCCAGAGATACTTTGAAGGAGAGAGCGAGAGAGGGCTTCTCGGAGCCTTAAGCCGCCCCCCCCCCCCCCAATCCAAAGTTTAAGGTTTAGGGTTTAGGGTTTAGGGTTTAGGGTTTTTGGCTTAGGGTTTAGGGTTTAGGGTTTAGGGTTTAGGGTTTAGGGTTTAGGGTTTAGGGTTTAGGGTTTAGGGCCGACATCAAGAGCAGGGTCGTGGGCCCCGGGCCATCTTCACTACGGGCACCATGAGGATGCAGCCTGGCTTTCAGGGCATTTTAAGGGGCCTTCGGGCTTAGGGGCTTTGGGGTTCAGGGCTTAGGGTTGAGGATTTAGGGTTTCGGGCTGGCTTTATAGCAGAGCTTAAGGGTTTGGGGTTGGGATGTTCCCCCCTATACCACAAGGGGGAACATCCCAGGGTTGAGGGTTGGCTTTAGCAGAGCTTGGGGCTTTGGGGGTTGTATGGTTTGCCGAGCTGTAGGGTTGGGTTTAGGGTTGAGGACTTGAATGCTTTGAGCGCTCTCAGGGCTTTAGGAGATCAACAGGGCATCGAAGCCTACCTGTTCCGGCGATAAGAACACTGCTCTTAGGGTTTAGGGTTTAGGGTTTAGGGTTTAGGGTTTAGGGTTTAGGGTTTAGGGTTTAGGGTTTAGGGTTTAGGGTTTAGGGTTTAGGGTTTAGGGTTTAGGTGTTCAGGTGCAAGAGTTTGTGGCTTTGGGGCTTTCGGTTTATCAGCCCCACAAACTCTACAAAGCTCGCAAAGCTTTCCGTCTGATGAGCCTCTACAGGCCCCATAACCCTTAAAGCCCTTGAGCCATACAAAGCCATACGCACTGCCAACTTGGGTTTCGGGCTTGGGGCTTCATAAGGGTGGTTCCAGGGTCCCTTATTCTGGTCCCTGATCCTTTGAAAGGCCTGAAGTGCAGGTTTTTGGGTTTGAGAGAGAGAGAGAGAGAAGGGGTATACAAAAGGGTCCACGTCTAAGGGGCCATACTAAGGGACCTCTCTAAGGGTAGTTACTTAGTATGGGCCCTGAAAAGGGTACGTAGAGGCTTAGCGCTCTATGGGCCCTAGGCAACTAGGTGTGCCAGGCTGCCGAAACCAACGAGCAGGACAATGATGCTGTTCCGGCTCGGCGCCTTCTCGCCCGCCAAGACGCCCCCCCCCCCCCCGTTTGAGCTTCAGGGGCTGTTGAGGGGTGCAGGAGGGTTTTTGAGGTTTAGGGTTTCGGGTTTGGGGTGTTGGGTTTAGGGTTTATTTAGGGCCCCAGGTTGTCTAGGATTCTAGGTTTAAGGTTCTAGGACTCTAGGGTTGAGGTTGCCGTTTGTTGAGCCATTAGGTTGTCAGTCCTACGCCCCAAGCCCAGCAGACCATTCAAACGCTAGAACCAAAAACGACCCTCAAACTCTCAACTTCAAACCCTACAAATCGTCCCTAAACCCCTGGACGATCCTACTCCTCTACAAGCCCTAGCCCTAAATCCTAAACCCTAACCCCTAGACTCTACATCCGAAACCACCCTAAACCCTCAACAACCCTTAGCCCCGTAAACCCTTTGGTGAAGCAAAGGGGCAACCACTTCGCATGGCGGCGCCACGCCTTCCTTACTCAAGGCCGAGGGGGGCGGCAGAGTCCAGGGCTGTTAGGGTTTGGGGTTTAGGGTTTAGGGTTTAGGGCTTTCATAGGGATTTTAGGGTTTTGGAGGGTTGTCTTTAAGGTTCGGGGCGTTAGGGCTTCTAGGGCTTTCAGGGGATTTAGAGTTTTGGAAGGTTTTGGGGCTTAGTTCTTTGTGTGAATTTCGGGAAGAAAGGAACAATTCGTCGGGTTTCCGGCTTTCATGGCACTGGGATGACACTACTAAAGAAACTAAGGGCCCTTCACAGCCCAGTGATCAAGGCTTCTGGGGTTGAGGGCGTAAGGCGTAAGCACAACCGAATAACCCCTTCGGGCCCAGAAGGTCTGCCCACAGAAGACCTAAAAACCGTGAACTTCGTTGGCTTTCTTCGCCCCGCACAACTGAAAACTTGCATCTGTGATTGATTCGGCTGCGCTTGCCTCGGGTTGGCTACGGCTCGATTTTCTCTCGCTTTGACGTCGGCCAAGGAGTGTGTCTTCACACTACTTCTACACTGCTTTGAAGCCTACAAAGCCCTGGAACCCTGGAACCCTGGAACCCTGGCACCCTAAACCTTGAGCCCCTGAAGCCCTGAAATTCTCCCCACGCTACACCGGGCCTGCAACTTCGGCCCACACCGCCGGGCCTGCACAAGGCGCTGAGAAACCCCAAACCCTAAAATCCTAAACCCTAAACCCTAAACCCTAAACCCAAAACCCCAAAACCCCAAAACCCCAAAACCCCAAAACCCCAAACCCCAAACCCCAAACCCTAAACCCTAAACCCTAAACCCTAAACCCTAAACCCTAAACCCTAAACCCTAAACCCTAGCCCTAAGGAGCAAAGTCCAGGGCTGTTGAGCAGAGAGCTTCATGCCTGCCACCAGATGCCGAAGAGGGGAATGAAGCCAGCCACCATGGAAGGAACGAAGGTCCATGTGATGATTCCTGGCTTAGGTTTAGGGTTTAGGGTTTGGGGTTTAGGGTTTAGGGTTTAGGGTTTAGGGTTCAGGGTTTAGGGTCTGGTAAGAACCAGCCAGCATTTCAGAAGCACAGCAGTTTGAGTTGAGGGTTTGGGGGTATCGGATTTATCGTTTTGGGTCAGCGCTTTTCTCCGAGAAGAGAAGCTTACAGCGTGATTTGAATTCAGGTTGCAGAACTTGAAACCCTGCGAATCCTGGCCTCCCCAGCTGTCCGAACCGAAAGCGCGCACCTGAACTTAAGGGGTAGTAAGGAGGGACCCCTACAAGGGACCCTTACCTTTATTCCCCTATATCACCCCTAGATCCCTTGTATGGGGGGTATAAGGGTCCCTCCTTCAGAACCTTCATATCCCTTATATGGGTGTATACGGGACCCTCCTTTGGAACCTATCCCTTATATAGGGGGTATAAGGGTCCCTCCTTTAGAACCTTAAGGAACACGTCCTGCGGTGGAGACTTTGTGCTGAATCCAGAGCATGGTGGTGGTCACGTCGCCGATCCTAAGTCCCAAAGGATTGGGGTTTAGGGTTTAGGGTTTAGGGTTTAGGGGTTTCGGGTCTAGGGTTTAAGGTGTAGGGCTCAGGGTTTAGGGTTTACGGTTTAGGGTTTAGGGTTTAGGGTCACCCGAAATCCTAAGCAGTCCTGTTGTAGAACACAAGCCTCAACCCCTGTGTCAACCTCTTAAGCCTGAAACTACTGAATCTGCAACTCTAAACCCTAAACCCTAAACCCCTAAACCCCTAAACCCCTAAAACCCTAAACCCTAAACCCTAAACCCTAAACCCTGAGCGATTTAGCTTCAGACCCTGAGGTCGGCTTCGTGGAATCTAAGGGATGCTGCTGCGGCCTGGTCGCGGGCTCCAGGCGCCTCCGGCATTTGCCGCCACCACGACGACGCCTCAGGGAGGGCGCGCCACAGCAGAACACTGAGAGAGAGCTGGGCGTTTATAGGGTTCACAGGGTTCATAGGGTTTATAGGGGTTTGTAGGTTTTATAGGGTATTAAAGGTTCATAGGGTTTATAGGGTTTATAGGGTTATAGGGCTTTATGGGGTTTATAGGTTTGATAGGGTTTATAGAGGCTTGTATAGGAGTCTAGAGCTTGGGGCTTCGGGGGTTGGTGTTTTCGGGCTCACCGAGCCCTAAAGCATTCAACCTCCAACCAACCCAAAGACCTCCAGAGCCCCGCAAACCCGCGAAGCCCCCAGATCCTCACCCCGACCGTCCTCCGCAGCTATGGCGCCAGTCCTCACGCTGGAGCTGAGAAGGCATTCGCGGCCCAGCGGTTGTCTTATCTTGGGGCCCACTACCGCTACACACTACGGCTTCAGCCGAAGGGAGGCCCTAAACGCTAAACCCTAAACCCCTCCAATTACCCTAAACTGGTTTGGGGAGTTTACTCCCAAAAGGTGCGGCAGTGAAACACACTGCCCAGACAGCATAGTTCCTGTGGACCCAGAAAGCTCCCCCAAGCCTGGAAGTGGAAGCCCTGAACACTGAGTAACTCAGCCCTGAATCTTCGAACCCTAGAAACCCTTCAGGGTTTAGGGTTTAGGGCTTAGGGTTTAGGATTTAGGGTCTAGGGTCCAGGGTTTAGTGATTACGTGTTATAGGGTTTAGAGTTTAGGGTCTAGGATTTAGAATGTAGGGTTTAGGGTTTAAGGGAGTTTAGGGTTCAAACCGTTGCTGGGCCCAAACTCCTGGTTGTGGGGCACCACCCGCTGCAGAATTTTGATGCATACGATCGTGGCGGTGAGGTTGTCGATCACCTTTTTGTGCAGGGCTTCCCGGAAACAGCCTAAACCCCCAAACCCCTAAATACCCCAAAAACCTTAAACCCTGAACCCTAAACCCTGAACCCTAAACCCTAAGACACTGAACCCCTAACACTATCCTCCCCCAAGCGCCAAATGCTCCGGGCCCGGCAAAGCCCCTAATTCAGAGTTAAGGGTCTGTAGGCCTTAGGCTTTTGAAGGTTTTTGGGGTTTAGGGGTTCGTATTGGGTTTACCATGGTTTATACGGCTAAGGGCTTGTAAGGTTCATGAGGTTTGGGGTTTGTGTAAGGCTTAAGGTTTAGGGTTCAGAGGTATAGGCTTTGCAAGTTTTGTGTTCTTAGGCCTCCTCCAGACCAATCGCTGTGATGCCTTCATCCCAGGCCAACATCCAAAAGCCCTGGGAGTCCAAAATCCCAACAGCGAAGACACTCAACCGCCAAACCTCACCCCGAACTCCACGCACTTCAACCCGCAGCCCCTAACTTTTTGAAGCCCTAAACCTTAGCCCTAAACCCTAAACCCAAAAACCCAAAACCCAAATCCGAAACCACCCCCCCTGCTCCCTAAAAGGAGAGCCGCCGAGCTGAGGAAGAAGGCGATGATGCAGACGATGGGCATCAGCCTCCCAGCCTTCCAAATGGGCGCGGTATGCAGGGCTGAGCGTTCCTTCGTGCGTTTTGGGGGATTGGGTCCGCTGAACCCCCAGCCCTGAGCCCCCTAAACTCTCAACACCTATAAATATACACCCTAGACCTTTCCAGATCCGATAATCCGATAGGCCCTCCCTTATAACACCGCATTTAGGTGATCGGCCGGCCTTGTTTTGCGTGCGGCGCACGATGAAAGCCGTGACCACGGCGAAGCCGTTCCTTGCTGAGGCGCTTTTGAGCACAACTAAGGATTCTTTGGGCTTGAAGGGCTTGCATAGGGCTCGTTATTTTGAGCTTAAAGGGCTTGCTCTTCTAGGGTAAATATGGGTAAATACGTGGCCTATGGGGCTTCTAGGTGTCTGTAAGGATTCTGGGAGACCTCGGAAGAAGGTTCGAGGTCAGCTCCATGAACCTTCTTGCCAGGGCACATGTGGTCGATGGACTCAACCACACACATGGCTGGCAGCAGAAATAAGATGACGCTTCCGACCTGTTCAGGGCTTGGGGCTTGGGTTTGATTTTGGCCGAGCCTAGGTTGACTACTTTTTTGAAGCCCCGCCAACACACACACACACACACACACACACATAAATATCTTACACCAAAAGCCCTCCCAACAAGCACCAAACAAAACTCAACCCTGCATCCCAGCGAGCCGGATGACCGTTAGATAACCCTATCAAAAGCCCTCTTATAAGCCGCTGTTGTTTTGTCATCGGTGGCCAGGCGGACGGGCTCCGGAAAGGCTCCAAAACAAGTAGGTATACGGGTGGGCGTGCAGAGAAGCACTCTGAAGATCTGACAGTCATTATACCGGGCACTGCTAGGCCCAATGTGTCCCTTCTGTATTGAGGGATAAGACAAAACCTCTTGGCCCACCCTGGAACCCTAAACCCTGAAGTGTTGGGCCTAAAGCCTGAACCCTGAACCCTCAACCCTCAACCCTCGACCCTAAACCCTAAACCCTAAACCCTAAAACCCTAAAACCCTCAACCCTAAACTCTAAACCCTAAACCCTAAACCCTAAACCCTAAACCCAAGAAAGAATGTTTGGTGGGGGAGGGGCGCCTCGAAGAGCCCTTTCATCAGCTCCTCCTCCAGAAGCTCGTGGCCTTGGGTCCAGCAACCCATTCTCTTTTATAGGGTTTAGGGTTTAGGGTTTAGGGTTCAAGGGGGGTATGTGCCTTGGGTCAAACAAACCCTTACACAGCCGTCAAGGCCGCGAATTAGTTTAGGGTTTAGGGTTTATGGGGTAACTATAGGTCTTTAGGGTTCGTAGGACTTTCGGGTTTTAGGGTTTTACGGTCTTAGGGGTTTGGGGAATTAGAGTTTAGGGCACTTGGGATTTTGAGCTTTGCCTTTCAGGGCTTTGTGCTAGGCCCCCAAGTCCCTAAACCAGGGTTTAACAGACACCCTAAAGCCCAACCAAAAAGCCCAGAGTACCCTCGTTCGGCCAAAGGGTGGTCAGGGCTGAAAGGGCTTAGAGGGTTTGAAGGGATTGTACAGGGGTTAGAGGTGACAACCCACAGAACCCACCGAATAGTCCCTAACCCCCCTTCATGCAAACCCTGCAAACTCTGAAGCCTGTGAATCCTGCACCCTATGTATGTAAACCCTCCCCAGCCCCAAGTGTCCATGTCGCCTTCCGCAGACCTGGCGTGAATGCCCGCAGCGTGGTAGGTCCACATCCTTGCAATTCATGCGAGAGCTATGGGGTTCAGGGATGTAGGTAGGCTTTATAAGGCTTAAGACTTGGGGTTCTGGTGGACTAAACGCTTCCCTGAACACCCTCTAAGCCTTCAGCGCCGCCCGCTTTTTGAAGCCTCTCGTCTGGCGAGCCCTACAGCCCTCAAACATAGAGGTGTATGGACTATAGGCCTTTATGGGCCCTGTCTGACCAACCCATAATGTAGAGAACGGGTTGGGGATAGTAAGGTTTGGATGTCTCTTGGGATTTCGCTGCACAATATCCCGTTGCGTGTGAAGCCAATTTGAGGCATCAGGGTCCTTTGCTTTATTGCCCCACATTCTGACGCCCAGGCTCACGGACGCAAGGACGAGCATGATCGCCGACTTGTCCAGCCGGAGCACGTCCTCGCCGCTTGCTTGGTCTCCTACTTTCAAGGGCATCAGACCTGTAAACTCTACTTGGTACACTTATAAAGTACAGCTATCATTGGAAAGCAAGTACCCTGAACCTCCAAGTAGACCCCCCGAAACACGCCCCTGCCCAGGTTGGGCATGCCTCTCCAAGGTTCAAGTTACGTGTCTAAGGAGGCTTGAAAGGGGCCTTCTAGGCCCCGAGCACCTCTCTTGTCCTTGAGCCTGAACGCTTACCAACATCACCACCCCCCCCCCCTTTTCAAATCTCGACATACTGCTGCATACAATTATGACTTCAAAACGCCTATGGAATATGTGGACGAAGGATTGCCCAAACATCCCTTCCTCATTCAACAGGCCCCTAAGAGCCTCCAGCGCGACGAGCGTGATGCCAGTGATGAACAGTGCCGCCAGGACCCTGGCGAGGAGTTGAGAAGTCCAAAGCAGCTTCAGAACACCCAAAGAAACACAAGAGACTGCAAAGCCTAAAAACCCAAAACACAAGCTCCTCTCTGTCGTTGCTTCCGAGTCCCTAAAGACTTAGAACCCTCTAAACTTCTATAAACCCTCAGAATCTCCCTGAAGCGCAACGGCTTGCAGCTGTTTTTCTTTTTTTTTGGGGGGAGGGCGGGGGGGGGGGCGGGCGGCCAGATGTCTGGTCTTGGAAGGCTTCGTGGTGTTAGTTTTTTCCGGTCTTCGACCAGTGGTTTCAATGTTTTTGTTGTGGACGAGCTCAACAACGTCCCAAACCCACTTGAGGCGTCTGGCATCTAATCAGGTCCTTTGGGAGTTTTGGTCCACGTGCGGGCTTCTGCCAGCCTGTGTCCTCATGTTAGGGGCAAGTTCGGGTCGCTCCCTCGACCCTCCCTTGAACTTTGAACCCTAACATGGGTTTAGGGTTTAGGGTTTAGGGTTTAGGGTTTAGGGTTTAGGGTTTAGGGTTTAGGGTTTAGGGTTTAGGGTTTAGGGTTTAGGGTTTAGGGTTTAGGGTTTAGGGCTACAGATCCTTTATTCCACACCCTGTTGACCCACACTCGACAAACTCCATGCAGCGAAACCCTTAACTTCTCACGGCCGAACTCATGGCCCCGCCTCCTGTGCGTGGCTGCATCCTCCAGGAGGTTCGTGGGCCAGCCTCGGCTTCAAAAAGCTAGGGCTGACTGGGCACCATGAAGAGGGCTTCGGTTTCGGGTGGTAGCAGCGTGTGTGGTACTGCTATGGTAGCGGCGGTGGCAGTGGATGTCGTGAACCCGAAATCCCCGAAATCGCCATGAACAACTCCACAAGCACCTCAGTGACTCAAGCGAGCTCCGGGATCTTTGTCCTTCCAAGCCCAGGCGACCGAAGAAAGCGAAGACAAAGACCATCGCGAAGAGGGCGAGGCCTGACGGTGCCCGGGGCTGTTCTAGCGCATCTCTGCAGGGCGGAAAGTTGGGACCGCATATTTGTGGCTACGGGGATGGGAAAATCTTTAGGCTTCTCAAGGGAAGGATCTGGGGCGAGGCTGTGCCCAGAGCAGGAACATCGAACCCCCCGAACTCCATTAAAAAACCAAGTAAACCTGCCCTTAAAGCGCACGGCGCCTGCGATCTTCATCGTGCGGCGTGTGGTGGTCACAGCTCCCTGCACGACCTGCGCCGGGAAAGGTCGGGTCTCGGGCTGCGCACGTTCACGGGGCCGCGGGACCTCCCAAAGACCTCCAAGAAGTTTCGGATCTCTGTACTCCTCTGAAGCCAGAAACCGCCCTCAACAAAACACCCTCTTTGTGCACAAGGTGGGAGAATTCCTTGTCGCTGGTGCAGGCCACGCCGGCCGCGGAGGTGGGGCTGGTGACTCGGGGCATAGGCCTCAGAAACCAAGAAAGACAAGTTTGTCCAGATCTTTCCCTCAAGTGCTGACAAGGGCATGTTCCGGCTTCAAGGTGTCATGTACACTGGATGCGAACGTGCCGCGCATGTTCCTTCCACGACCCCTTCTGTCCGGAAGCTGACAGAAGAGCCTACATGCGTCAGCCCTTCCCGGTCTCCATTCGGAAAAGCGGCTCGAGGCCCTCCAGCACGGCAACTTCTGTGGCACTCATGGCCACGGGCGCCTTGGGGGGTTCTCAAGGCTGCGGGGCTTTGGGGGGGCATCCGGGAGCGGGAGGGGGCGGGAGGCAGACATACAGACACAGAGAGACAGAGGCGGGGGAGAGAAAGGGTGAAGAGAAAAGCTAGAGTGCAATCACGAATGACAACAAGAATTCTCAAGGCTGAGGGGGCACTCAGCGGTGTGAGGTCATGCGCAGCTTGCCAGCAAGAGCATGGAGTGGATACAAGAGCAAAGACAAGCCCGAACCCCCCGACACGAGCTCAACACAGAACTCCAGCATAAAGTCTTAAGTCTCGCGTCTTCTGGATCCATCACAAACCCTCTCCAAGCTCAAGCTCAGAAGAAGCCCTGAGAACGCCAAGCAGCAGATGAGGGAGTTGGTGGAGCGCGGATCACCGGAAGGGGGTGATCAGGAATCGCCACTTTTGGGCGGTGAACTCCCTTGTCTGGCAGCCCGGCGGTCAAGCGTTGAAGGGCTTACCGATGATCTTGCATGGAAGATCACGGCTTAGGGCTTCGGGTTTGGAGGACAGGGGGCCTTGGGGAACCCTAACTGCAGGGCCCAGCTCGCACTCCAGGCTGGGGTGCTAAGGAGGATTCTAGGCTCAGATTCTGTGGATTTGAGGGCTCATGTAGTTGCAGGGAGTGTATAGAGGCCTTTCCTGGATTCATAGGCCCCCCCCCCCCGCCCCCACCAATTCCGAACCCCGACGGCGCCCCCGGCATACTTGCGCTCGCTGCTCGCTCCGCAGCCCATGCGCCGGGGGGCTGAGATGATCCTAAAAGGCAAGGCTTGGGAGTGTATGTATGGTAGAGAGAGGTTGTTCAGGGGGTTTACGGTGTAGAGTTGTGGCGCGAGCTTGAGGTTGAGGGAGGTGCAGGGTCCAGAGCGCCATGGGTTTGGGCCGGTTGAGGCTGGAGTGCTTCCGTGAACGGGGCTGATGCTTGCTCTTTTGACAAGTCTGGGCCACGTGCAGCACCAGAGAGAGCGTGAAAGCATTTCTGACTGTCCTTCCCTTCGGTTGGCGTTTGGGATTCAAGTAGAGGCAGAGCGACCATCTGGCGACGGAGGGCCACAACAATCCATCATTCACTCACGCACTCACACACGCACGCACCCACGCGCGCGCTCTGCACCTTCAAGTCAATGCTGGCATGCGCACACCACACGCAACGTGCTCCCGCGGAGGACGCATGCACAGGGTTTTGAGGGGTTCGTGGCCCTAGAAGGCTGCAGCCTGATCGCACACCTTTCAGACCTCGT
>CAJNDS010000458.1:7500-45000 GCA_905221605.1 Symbiodinium natans | reverse complement strand
CCGGAAAGGCGGAGGAGGCGGGATCCTCACAAAAGGATCCTCTTCTCGGCGGCCGGAAGCGCCTCCAGGAGCCCGCGGATCTCCTTCCTTTCATCTTCGCCTGCAAGGGGGCTCTGAGAGAGGGCTTTCTTGAGGGGTCAGGTTCTCAAGCTTCAACTTTTGGGGGTGTTGGAGCACCATAAGAGGGGGCCTGCCCAAGAGAAGTATAATTAGAGAAGAGGGGAACAGGTCGTACTTTCAAGCCGGTTGCCACGATGAGCTGCAGAGTTTGGGGCTCCAGGCCCCCCCTGCCCCAAAACAGACTCACCCTACACTTTGGCCCCGAATCCCTGAAATCGACCCTCCACAAGTTTCAAAGAGCACTCTCCCAGGGCCCCCGGGCCGAGGCCGTTGTTCTCCAGGTCCACGTGCAGCTCCCGGAGCTGCGCGAGCCGGCCGAGGGCGCCGGCCACCGCGCGGGCAGCTTCCGGGCCTTTTTGAGGAGAGAAAAAAAGGCATTCCGAGGAAAGTCTACGCTCGACTCCGATTCCTTGTGGTGGGGGGGGGGGGGGGTGGGGACCGGGCGGCTGATGACGTGTAGGTCGGGAGGTCTGAGGACATGTTACATGTTCCATGCCGTGGTGCCGGGCTGAAGCGTTGAAGGCTTCGCTTCCGAGCCGAACTGGTCGTGCAGATCTTCTACGCCCAAGTCGTCTGCAACAATCTGGGGAAGAACTGAGACACGCCAGCAGAAAAAAACATTGCTCCAAACCCCAAGACTCTACATAAGCCCAAACCAAAGAGTATGAGTTCATCTCCTTTGAACCACCCATTGCGTTGAACGACCAGCACTCGCAGGGCCCCCGGGCCCAGCCCGTTGCCACCCAGGCCCACTTTCAGTTTGCTCAGCCGGGCGAGCTGGCCCAAGGCGGCGGCGAGGGATCGGCCGGCCTCGGGGCCTCGGGGACAGGAGGAGCAGCCTTTGGGGCTTCATCTATGTCCGTTGTGAGGGCCCGTTCCCTACAGCGCCGAGAGGTTCGAGTATTCCATGCATTCCGCGTATTCCGTGCATTCCGAGCCGGCAGGGCCTGCGCAGTTCTAGCAGCCTGTCAGCCTTTCTGCCGGGCGCCGGGCCGATTTGGTTGTTATACAGCGACAATTGCAGGGTCTCCAGGTGAGCCAGTCCGCTGAGGGCGCCGGAGAGGCACTGGCCGCCTTTCGGACCTCGGGCTGAGGATCCGGAACTCTCCGGGGATGCTCTCTGTGGCTCGAAGCTCTCCCACGTACACAAAGCACGATGAAAAACCCCTCGGCCTGAATTTTCAATCACATTGGCAGATGCGAGGGATAGACAACCTTAATTTATGTCTACAAGTACAAGTCGTAACAGCAGTAGAATACCAAGAGCAGAGCAACAGGGTAACGATCACAATATATTAATAGTAAGTCGAATATCCTGGAGTCCTGGAGCATCCTGGAGCCCTGTAGGTGCTGGGCTCTTTAAAATTAATTCCCTCTGCCCAAAAAGCCAAACGATAGTAAACCCAACCCACCCCCCCGCCCCCATAAACCTGCCTGCGAAGCCCTAAAGTTTTCTGAACCCTGCCAATACCCCTGGACTTCAGCGCCTCAGGCTTCTTGAACGGCAATTCAAACGACGGGACCTATCTTTGCATCGACAAAGAGACGGGACTTATCCTTGCATAAAAAACGGGCGCAACTCCCCGGCCTTTTTTTTGGGGAGAGCGGAGAGCGGCCTGAACTCAAGGCCGGGGGCTGAGGCCCCGGGCCGACGGAGTTGCGCCGCAAGTCGAGGACCAGCTTCTGGAGCTTTCCCAGCTTGCCCAAGCTGCAGGCGAGGTGCTCGCAGCCTGCGCCGCCTCGGCGCCCCCGCGGGAGGCACGCTCTTTTTGTTGGGGGCAAAAAAACTCACGCAACAACACGCAGCGGCTTCCTTTTGCCGAAGTAGCAGGCTTTCTTGGGAGCTTGCGAGGGCTATATCGGGGGCGAAAAAAGGGAGAGACCCTGAAGGCTTAGGACAGGACGTCAAGCTCCGAACCCTTTCATGCCAACCTTCTTGAGTGCATGCATACTACGTAGACTCACCACACCAACACCATGAAATCAGGAGCAGTCTGCCCACAATAGGGAATCACAAAACAAAAGCGGCGTGCTATAGGCACCCATCGGCTCCTGCAATCCGCAGCTCCCTATATCGGTTTTCGCTCGACACCGCGCTCTCGCCTAGGCGCCGCTGCGCCAATTGCGTTCCCCCCCCCCCCCACTAAACCTTGGGTCGGAGCGGTTAGACCTTTAGGATTTAGGGTTTAGTTTTCGGATTCATATGGTTGAGAGGCCTTTGTGAGGCCTCTAGGATTTAGGACTTAGGATTTAGGATTTAGGATTCTGGAGGCGTCCTGAAGGCCGTGGCAGCTCCAAAAGCTTGTGTCAAAGTTTGCCTTCAAAAAAGCTGTTGTTAGGGTTGGGAGGCCCCGTGGAGGTGTTGGGTACCCAGGTCTCAGGCAAAAGTGGCCGATTCCAGGTAGAGTATGGCCGACATGCATCGACGATTCATCAGGGAAATCACCCCCGCTCTGTTGACACCTCAAAGGAAGCTGGATATGTTGGACCTTTTGGAGCTGCCATATGTAAAGGCTCCGGGTTTGGAGCCTCGAACGCTCCTGTGGGGGTTCGACTTTGGAGTCTCGCCGTTATGCTTCTTTTTGGAAGGGGAGATCCCAGAATTCGGAGCCCAGGGGCTGATTTGCTCCCCGGGGGGGCCACCTCGGGGCTTAGGGCTCAACAGAGTGCTCTGCAGATTGTGAGTCTCGTTGTGGCTGAGGCGGGCGCCCACAGGTCCCTTCCCTCACGGATTCTTCGATAAATGCATTCCAAATTTCATTCCTGTTTCCTTACGAAACATCTTGGGCAGAATTGTTTTTCCAACTGACTCGGGATTCCCTGCGCGGTGCTTTCATTCTACCTCCGACCTTGGAACGTGCTTGGAACGTCCCCTCCGCGAGCCCACACCAACCCCGAGGTCCTGCAACCTTCCGGGGCCCCCAGCCGAGGTTGTTCTGGGCAAAGTTCAGGGTCAGCTCCTGGAGCTCCGCGAGTTGGCCGACGGCGCCGCCCAGGCAGCGGCCTCCCTCCCAGCCTCGGAGAAAATCTTTCACTGGGAGTTCCTGTAAGGAGCTCCTGGGCTTACAAACTTTGGAGGGTGTGATAAGGGGGAAAATCAGCTTAAAAGACTTGGTGGGCTTCAGGAGCCCTTTAAAGGGCTGAGGAGGTTTCGAGGGTCTAGAGGGCCGCGTTGAGGAGCGCTAGGACTTCTGAAGCGAAAGGAGCACGAGGAGCCCAGGGAAGCCGTCGAGAAAAATAGAGGCTTGACAAGTTGAAGACCTTCAACTGTTTGTTCAGGGGCTCAACAAGGCACGGAACAAGGCCCGGACCCGGGCTGCTTGGGCATGCCCGGGCATTGGGATGGCCCGCGATTTTTCCCATGGACCGGCCTCCCAAAGTCCTTCCGAAAACGGCCGCGGCGGGGGGCTTCAGTTCAAGGGGGGGACATCAGGCGGCCAAATCCTCCAGAACTGCGACGAAAAATGTTGCAACGCTTGCGTGCGCCTCACTTTGCGTGGCATGGACGTGCTGTTATCGTACAAATTCATAAAGCCTTCGCCGCCTCAGGCTCTTGCCAACCCTGAAAGAGGATGCAAAAGGCGGCTCTCCACCCCTTCTTGTTATGAAAGAGCTGCCTGAGCTAAGGGCACTGAGGCCCCGGGCCGACGGAGTTGTTGCGCAAGTCGAGGCTCAGCTTCTGCAGACGGGGTATCTTGTCCAAGCCGCCAGCGAGGTGCTGGCAGCCTGTGTCGCCTCGGGGCGCCGCGAGCGACACGCGAACTTCAGAGGAAAAAAACTCACGCACAACGAAACACAGCGGCGGTTTTTCCGATGCACCGGGCTTGAAGATGGCGATTCTTGGGGGCTTGCGAGGGCTGCTTTGGATGAAGAAATTGGACAACCCGAAGGCCCAGGACAGGACGTCAAGCTCCGAAGCCATTGCAAGCCCTTTCATGCAACCTTTTTGAGTCTCAGAGCCGATGCGCTCACGTGCAGCTTAGGGATCTCTCGGCTTGCCCCACCCACCCCCCTCCCATGCGTTGCATGATGGTACGTGTCAATTGCTTTCTGGGATTGGAGCCCCCTCGACACGCTCCCTCGACAGGGTAAGCCATGCATGCGTGGAAGGCAGGACAAAGGCCAGGGGCGGGCGATGCTCCATGCCAGAAGCCCGAAGGGAAAAAGACTCAGCTGAAGCTCAACCACGTCGAGCACCCAAGTCTTTGACGTGTCATCGAATGCCTAAACCCTGCAAAGCCCACAGCCCTCACCCCCTCAACTCCAAGTAATATTCAACCTCCAATGTTCGCCCTGGAATCCCACAGAACATCAGAACGTCCCCGACTCGCTACTCGCTTGACAGGTGAAAGAAGGAATGTTTCAGACAAATCTCCGGAGATTCTTGCGAGATGGCGTTTGGAGACGTGCAACTCAAACGGGTTCATGCGGGGCGGCAGCTTAAGCCATACCTGGCATCTTGCATGCAAAAGTCGCCGGACCAGAGTCGCACGCAGAAGTCGGGGCCCATGAAATCGGACATGCTCGGGCATGCTCGGACTCGGTCTACTGGAAGCGGCGAGGCTCGAAGTTTGGAGGCGTTTAGGGCTCCAACTTGGGCTTGAGACAGTTTCGGGCTGAAGCCTTGGCTTCGAGACATCGAGTCTCGGGCGCTTCGACTTTGGAGTCTCGGAGTTCTTTTTTGAAGGGAAAATCCCAGAATTTGAACCCAGGGGCTGATTTGCATTCTGGGGGGCCGCCTCGGGGCTTAGGGCTTCACAGAATGCTCTGCAGATTGTGAGTCTCGTTGTGGCTGATGCGGGCGCCCACAGGTCCCTTCCCTCACCGCTTCTTCGACTAATTTATTCCAAAGTTCATTCCCTGTTTCCTTACTCAACATCTTGCGCTTGTGGGCTGCTTCGACACGGTGGGACATGCGTGGCCTGCGGGATAAAGTCAAGGGCGGGCGATGTGCATGGCAGGAATCCGTGGAGAAAAAACACAGTCAACAGAACTCAACCACATCAGGCACCCCCGAGTCCTTGTCATCGAGCGCCTAAAGCACCCAACTCAAGCATCCGCCCAAACTCCAAACAAGTTCCCCACAACATGCCGTTGCTGCTCACTGGACCAGTGGGAAGGCATCAAGAAAACACCTTCGGATTTTGCTTGTGAAGTGGCCGTAGATGTTCAACTTAATCGGGTTCGTGCGGGGCATCTGCCTCAGCCAGACCCGGAATCCTGAATAAGTGGCCGGACCAGGGTCGTGCAGCAGAGGAGGCCCATGAGTTCGGACATGATCCGACATGTTCGGAGTCTAGGTCAACCATGGCTGCGGTATGATGCAGTCTTGGTACGGTTGTCACGTAGAGGGCATACTACTCCCATTCTGGGTGGGCTCGCGGTTCGAGATCCGGCGTTGCGCGACGGGCCCCTTGAGTCTCACACTTTGCAGATTTGGAGTTTCGGGCTGAAGTCGGCCCGAGATCGGGCCCTTGCTTGGAAGCTCGGGATTGGAAGTCAGGTTGTAGGCACTCGCCGTCACGCTCTCCCCTACGCGGCCTTAGCCTATAGCGGATCTTTGCTGAGATGGGGCGATATCATGGGGCAGGGATTTGACTCCATGTAGGATGTGGGTGGAGAACTGAAGGGACCATGCGACAGGCAGCCACAAACACGGCCACTGAACCGAAAAGCGCCGCTGCTAGCTCCACTTTTTGCACAACCCGATCCCAAAGCCCGCCCGATCAAGCGGATGCTCAAGCTCGAGCATCACTCGAAGCATCAGGCATTTGGCGGGCGCGAGGCTACTTCTCCACACCATTTCCGCTCTCTTGACTCCTCTCACCCATCCAAGCCTGCACAATGCCCTGCACCCTCCCTTATGTCTGTGCCACTCCAGGAGGAAGAGAGATCATGAGAGGTCTCAATGATGTCGAAAGCTCAGCCCCGGGCCGAGCTCGTTGTTTCTCAGATTCAGGCTCAGCTCCTGAAGCTGCTGGCCGAAAGCACCGCGCAGGAAGCGGGCTCCGTCTGGGCCTCAGTCAACCCCGAAGCTTCCGTGCCATGGCCAACCAGAGGCTTCGGTACCCGGGACTCCTGAACTTTAAAATGTCGAACTTTAAAACGTTAATCAGAGCGAAAGGTCAACGCTCTGAAGACATCATGATGGACTGTGCCCGGAGGATAAGAGATGCCGAGCCCACATGCCCGCACCCCGGCCATCCCGGTCCCATCCCCGGATTCCGAGGCAGGGGCCCATCCTCTTGCCCCGGAAGTCCAGCTCCAGCTCGTGTGCTCGCAGCAGCTGATGCAGTCGTTGCTCCAGCTGCTCCCAGCTCTCGCCCCAGGACTCAGGGAAGGATCAGCGTCTGTCAGAGTTTAGTGTATGTATATATGTATATATTTATCTATACTGGAGCTGCTTGAGGCATGCGTGACCCTCACAGACGTCATGCAGACACGCGTGCGATCGTGCGTGAAACTTGCGTTAAACAACCGTCACAGGCATCGCACGTTGACTGCAAGCCTTCATCAGACTCAGGAGCTCCACGTGGGGGTGGGACACGTGGCAGGCCACCTGCCGAGAGCTGCCGGTAGCTAGAAATCAAAAAGCACTGAATCGAGTATCAAGCATCAAGTTCATCGACTCCGCAGACGGTGCAGGCATGTGCAGGCAATGCGCAGGCGTCCCGCCTGCTTCCCCTGCATCGCCCTTGCTATCGCCAGCGCGGCCATGCCGATGTCGTTCTCGGAGAGATCCATCCGAGCCAGCGTCGTGTTCGACTGCAGTGCCTGCATCTGAGCTATTCTGAGCTGGTCCCCCCCAGCCACATCCCCCCTTCCCTCCTTCACGAACGTGTAGCTACACGACGAAACTCCCCCTCCGCTCCCGCAGCTGCGGCGAGCTGCGGCCCGCCTTCAGCAGCACAGAGGCGCCGTCCTGCGTGATCGCACTCCCCTGAAGGCTCAGCTGCGTCAGCGTCGCGTTCTGCATGAGCGCCTGCGATACACAGCACGACAGCACTGACAGAGCCTAGAATCAGTGTGAGAGAGAGAGAGAAGGAAAGAGAGAAAGAGAGAAAGAGAGAGAGAGAGAGAGAAAGACAGACAATTTCCGGATTCCGGACCACTGTCAGAGACCCTTCACGGCCTCCAGGTCCAACGCCACGCCCCAAGCACCGTCGTTGCTCAGCGTGAGCGCCGTGAGCGTCGAGCTGAGGCAAAACGCCTGTGCCACAACATTGCACTTTGCATTTTGGGGGCTTCAGGGCATGTCGAGGCTGTAAAGGGGGGTGGACGAAGGCCGGCTGCAGGGCTCAGGCTGAACTCTGGCTGAACTGCACGCTACGCTGGATACATCTCCTCCTACACTGCCACTCTTCGGCAGGCTGCCATAGTCCACGTGTGGTTCCCACAACCCAAAAAAAGGCGACTGCACAGGGGCCTCCGCGAGCTGGCGGGCGCCTTCCTCAATCAGGTTCACGCCGTCCAGCTCTAGCTTCGCCAGCGCCTTCGTTTCCAGGACCTGCCAAAAAAAGGGGCGGGGGAGGCACCACACGGGAAGCTCTGAACCCGCCCAGAACCCTGAAGAGCTGCCAATGCTCATGCTCGCTCATCGCTCATGCTCGCCTGAAGCAGCTGCGGAAGGTTGGGTGTGAGGGCGCTGCGCACGATGGCCAAACTCCTGAGGAGGGGGCGGTGCGGGAGCGGAGGAGGAGGAGGAGGAGGAGGAGGAGGAGAAGAAAAAAACAACAAAAAACAAACAGAGAGACAACGGATAGGAAGAGTAGTCATGCGCTGCTTGCCTGGCGAGGCTCTCCAGCTGCGGGTACCGGTGCAGAGACGTCAGCCCTACGGCTAAGGCATCGGCGCTGAGATTTGAAAGCTTGAGCGCTTTGCAGCTCGCCGCCTTCTCTTCAAAAACGCGCCTCTGCAATTGCATTACTGCGTCGGCG
Source organism: Symbiodinium natans (assembly GCA_905221605.1). Lineage (NCBI taxonomy): Eukaryota > Dinophyceae > Suessiales > Symbiodiniaceae > Symbiodinium > Symbiodinium natans. The sequence continues at coordinate 36,943 of CAJNDS010000458.1, read as the reverse complement.
TCGCTCCGATGGGTGAATTTAAGAGTGTCCCCTACGGTGGCTCGGAAGGTGTCCGGATCCATCGGCGCGATGCCGGCCTGGTCCGACTCGGAGCTGTCCACCTCTTGCGACCGGTTGCTCTCGGATCGCGTGGAGGACCACTGAAGTTCGGCAACACACCACCCCCGCTGGTGGTACGCAGTGCGGTTTTGAATGAGGTCAGCCGCCAACACCGGCTTGACGTGACCGCTGCGGAGGTCGTAGACCTCAACGAGCTCTCCGTGACACCATGCATCCTTGATTCGCCCCTCGGGGGTGAGGCTCTCGACACGCAACGTATCAGTGTGCTCATGCGCATAAAGAACGTGCATGTTTTTCATGGCGCGCCTGAAGCTCTCTTCCTGCGTTTCGTCGAGCCTCTTAAACTGGAAAAGTGAGACGTAGTCCACGAACAAGCAATCCTGCCCCCGCAGCTTCCCTGACGTCGCAAGCTTTTGCAACTGGAAGCCGTAGGGGTCTGGATGCTCGCGCGCCTCCCAAACGTGTGAAACGGACACGACCCTCCCGATCTCAGTCTTCTCTCCCCTCGCCCAGCCCAGGACCTCGCAAGAAACAGGCGGAAACTACGAGGAGGCAGCGGCTCTGTGATTCCTAATGGTCTCAGAGATCCCCCCCTCCCCCCGCCCACACGCCTCCTTGTGCGTGGCCAGCGCGGTGCGGACCCCGTCCCCCACCTGGACGTGGGCGGACTCGGCCTCCTGGCGCCGCGGGAGGCGCCGGCCTGCGCAATGCAGCGGAAGCGGGGAGCATATAACTATAGGGCAAGTAAAGAGAGGAGAGCAGAAAGCGAAGAGGTGAGGAGGCGGGGGCGACGACCTTCGCGGTGGAGTTTTTGCAGGAACTGGACGCGCACCTCGGCGGGCCACTGGCGCCCCGCAACTACCCCAGCTGCCGAGGGCTCTCTCTGAGTAAGAAGGGGGAACAGGGGCTTTGCTCCCATGGCACCAGGCGGATGTTCGCCTTCTCCAGGAACTGCGCCAGCTGCTTCTTGTCCCCGAGGTCGTACTTGTCCGGCGCCGGCGCCGCCTCATAAAACTCTACCCCCTGTCCCTAGCTGCACGAGCTGCGTAGGCTCGATGCCTCTCTCTCTGCACTTCATTTTTTCCTTGGAAAAGAGGGGAGCCCGGGCCTCCGCGGGCTCCTTCGCCTCGCAGGCCGGGCTTGGGCCCAAGCAGCGTGCCAGGGCCTGGAGGCTCAGCTGCGCGCCTCGGATTGGGGGAAGAAAGTCCGAGTCTAGTATACACGTCTACTACAAGACGTGCAGCATGCCAGTCTACTCATTTTCTTGAGGCCCCAAAACACGGGCTGTGATGTGGGATCAGGTGGGCGACTGGGCGTCCAGCCGTCAGCAAGAGCTTCTTGCAAGTGGGCCTGGGAGTTTTCGGACAAAAGCGGCGATGGGCCACGCGCAATGTCGCTGGGCTCGCGCCTGAAGCTCCTCCGTGGTGACGTTGCTACCTCACGTGACCCATGCACATGGTCATATGAGACGATCGGCATGGCATTTCTCTCCTCCGTATAGCTCCGACATCCTGTACAACCCCTACGCAGGCAGCGCTCTTGCAGCAGCACTTTACAGCGCACCTCCTGAGTCTCAGCTCGACGCTTTCAAGGCCCCGAAGGATGCTGCAGATCCGGGCGTCTGTAGAGATCCGCTCCTTCGCCGGGTCGTCCGCCGGCGGGTCGACCTGGCAAGTTTCAAGCAGTCGTGTTTCCAGGACCAGAACGCCACCCCCACCACATGCCACTTCCAACACTGGGCTTTTGGAAGGTGCAAGTGAATCGGAGGCGAAGATGCCTACTTTCTCCGAGGCTTCGCTAGGTACGCCCACACCTGTCATGGTCAGTGACACGATCCCTCTCCCCGGCGGCACCAGGGGGATGTCAGCAATCATCAGCAAATCTGTCAGCTGCTTCTTGAAGTTCCGGCTACGGCGCTTCACCTGACACGGAAGCCGCTGAGTCCAAGGTGAGAGCACCAGGTGCTTGACATGTGCTCGCATGCAACTTCTTTCATTCAGATTCTTCACGTCATCTGAATCTTGCGAGATGACCTTTCCAGGCTCTACGCCCAAAGTAAAATGGGATTTCCGGAGCTGCGCCAACACCCATCAACAGCAAGACAGGCTTAAGGCTTTCGGACACTTCGGGGGGCCATGAAACAGCCCGCGTCTACAGCCCGCGTCTACAGCCCGCGTCTACAGCCCGCACCCTTGCCCGCAACCTCCTGACCTCACTCTCATCGCCTCATTCCATTCCCCTTCTAGAAACTTTCCGTGGCCATCTTGGGCCTCCTCGTCAGCAGCACGCGCCTGGCAGGCCTGGCAAAAGAAAAGGGGCAGGCTCACGCACCCGGGCCATCCTGGGCCTTCACAAGCCATGGGCTTTGGGGTGTTCTGGAGGGTGTTGGGACTTTAGGGTTTAGGGTTCAGGGCTTAGGGCTTAGGGTTCAGGGTTTAGGGTTTAGGGTTTAGGGTTTAGGGTTTAGGAGCTTCTGTTTGCCGGATGCTGATATACGTCCCGCATGCCACAAGAGGACCGGGCCTGTAATGCGTTCTTGTGGGCTTCCTTCAGTGCCTGGCGGCAGAAGCGTAACGGCCCGGCAAGGGTGATGATGTCACAACATCTGCTTGCATCATCATCGAGTCGCACGCGAACCTGCTTTGTAACTTTGGCCAGGTGCGTAAAATAAAGTTTCTGCACGGACGAACAGACGCCTTCTGAAAGAGCACACGCAACTGAGAACTCTGCGGCAAGCGGCGACTATTGGTGCATTGCCCCCTACGGTAGCTCCACATCACTGTATTCTTGGGGTGCTAGAAGCAAGTGCTGCAGAACCCTTGTCGTGGCTGGCCACAGAACCACTAAACATTGAACATGCGCACTACACATGGCCAACAGTTCGGAGAAACAGAAAACCTTGCAACACTGCACGTTCTTGGAGATCCCGTTTGTTGAATGGTACTTGCTTAGTACATACACACACGCACACACAAACACATTTCTCCCATAGAAAGCGCGCGAAGATCTAACCTCCAAACCCCACCAGAACATGCATCTCGCCTGCAGTTCCTTCTCGTGGGCGGCCTTCAACTCCTGCTGTCGCAAGGGCAAGCATACGTCTGCCTTCCATGCAGACAAGGCTGAAGATTCACCGTGGATCAACGTGCAAGGCTCTGCTTTTTCACTTGGATCCTATACCGTGAGATTTCATGGCGGTATCAGGTCACTTGCAATCGTGTACTTCGTGAAATCTGCAAAAGAGTTGCGCAATCGTCGACGGCTCCAAGGTGCTGTGAATCCTATGTCCGACACCCGGCGGTGCAGGATGCTTCCACCCCGACATCAAGGCAGCGAGCAAGGCTAGGCCGTGGGGCGAAGCCCCGGAGCTGTTTGCCCATGGGCCGGAACGCTATGGAGCTGCACTTGACAACTCAGTAAGGCGGCATCAAAGGGTTTGCAGGGAACTGCAGCTTCTCCGAGTTTGAGGCGCAACTCGGAGACTTGCTGCGGAGGCTCCCAGTTTTTCGGGGCTTGGCAAAGTTCCACGCGCACACTTGGGGACCCAGAAGCAGATTCCTTGTGCACCGGCATGGACTCCATGAAGGCCCTAGAAGTTGCCTATAAACTATGAGACCCTTGAACTCCACTTGCCCCAAAAAACCAAAAACAAATCCGGCCTCAAGTTGTTTCTGGTATTTCCCCTCCATGTCCAGGTCCTTGCGGTACAGAGCATCCGCTTAGTGGGTTTTGGAGGGCAGGAGCCCAAAACTCATTAGCCAAAAGGCTTGGGACCTGACTCTTCTGCCTATTGCAACACTGTTCGAACGATGCCGTTCTTGGGGTGAGGCTCTGGAGAGCCTCTCAAGGCAGAGATTTTGTAGTGATGGAGTTGGCCCCCCAAGCTGAGGTCGTTTTCGAATCTTCTGCTACAGGTTCAATGTAAGAGCTTTGGAAAATGCGTCTAACAACCAAAGGCATCTCTTGCCATTATAACCAATCTGGCTCTCACCCTCAGGGTGTGTGGGGGGCTTGGACGTGCGAGCAAGAGACACACACACACACACACACACACACACACACACACACACACACACACACACACACACACACACACACACACACACACACACACACACACACACACACACACACACACACACACACACACACACACACACACACACACACACACACACACACACACACACACACACACACACACACACCACCCACACACACACACACACACACCACCCACACACACACACACACACACACACACACACACACACACACACACACACACACACACACACACACACACACACACACACACACACACACACGCGCTCGTGCACTCTTTCTCTCTCTCTCACACACAGACAAATGAGGTTGACAGCGCACTAGGCTTGCGCATACCAGATGCTTAAGCAGCTCAGCACCGGACCTCAGATGCCCGGCTAGGACGGTGCAGGGACAGGGACACTTGCCCCCAACTGGCTGCCAGCCAGAATGTCTCCACATCTCAAAGCCGATAGCGAAAAACTAGCTAGCTTGCATGCGGGCGTCTAGAGTATGGTCCTGGCAATTTGAGCAACTGCCTCTGGTCAAGGCATTGTGCGAGTCCGGCAGTTTACTTGGGTCTTGCACTGCAAGTCAGCAAGTCCCAATGTGTCCCTAACCCGGATCCAAGGTTTCAGGTAAGGTCCATTGAGAAAACAAACCGCTGTAAACATATTTGTAACTCAGCGTTCTCAAGGAGTCCGAAGGCAACGAATGCCGAAGCCCGAGGCTCAAGCTCTGCAACCGTAAAGCCTACAGTGCCTACAGAAAAAGGTCGCAAATTTAAGAAGCGCAAGCCGCATGATTGCCTTTGACCCAAGCGATGCACTTTTTTCAGCCTGAGGGTGGTCACGTGCGCACTCACTGCTACAGAAACGTCGCTGACGTCCAGCAAAGACGCTGGGGGACGAAGGCGGCCCTTTCACCAGTTAAGCTCCCAGTGCAACACGATGCAAGATGCCACGGAACCGTTCATTCTCATGCTCCTCTACCATAAGCAGCTGAACCTCGGAGTCAGCTTTTCGGTTTGGGGAGAAGATGGACCAGAGCAGACGGCAAAGAGACGGTTCGAAAACAAAAAGATCCCAGACGTTGGGCCCTCCTGTTTTCACTGAACTCAGAAGCCTCTAATACCATATAACACGCGTAATCATCCGCAAATCAATAGAGTGCAGTCCAATACGAGTTTACTACTATTCGTTCGTTCATCCAAGCCACCATTTATCTTGCTTTTCCAGGCCCCCGGGCCGAGACCGCTGCCAAGCAAGTTCATGTTCAGCGTCTCCACCTGAGCGAGCTGCGGCGAGGGCGCTGGGGCCGAGCGCACTCCGGGCCTCGGGCAGGGAGAACGTCTGCCAGAAAAACCCCAGGGTAGTCCGCGGTATGTCGAGAAAAAAACCACGAGAGCAATACTGCGGCCATTTTGATCACCGGTCCTTGAGGGCGCAGAAGGTGGCGGGGGGGGGGGGGGGGCAAGCTGGGAGAGCGTGCTCGGACGGCTTTTTGGGGGATCTTTTGGAGGGCGGATTGGCAGGCCGCCGACATGGCTCTGGGCTTAGGTTGTTGCCATGTTCTTCTTCGTTTTGTTGGCTGTTTTTGGGGGCTGAGGGACCCTTCCAGTTGGTGAATGCACAAAAAAAGCCATGAAACAGAATGGAGCCCAGCTTCTGACATGTGCGCTCTTCTCTCTCGCAGTTCTTCTTGAAAGCTTGTCTTGCCAAACCAAACACATGAGAAAACATGTGTTTTTTGCATCGGTTTTTCCCGCGTTCGCTTCAGGCATTCGTGGTTTCTATGCTTTGCCCGCGGTTTACCGGGCTCAGGGCTTCCTGATATCCTGATCCCCCCCCCCTCAGACTAAAGCACCCCATGAAGCTTGCTTGGCGCGGGTCTCTTCCGAGGAGTCTGGGGATCTGGGGCTCCTTGCTCGAAGACCACCCCCCCACCCGTATACACCAGAGCCCAACTTGAAGATGAAAACCTTCTTCTAGAAAAAAGCCGAAACTTGAGGCCCGTTTCAACTACCCACTCCACCCAAAACCAAAATGAAACAGATTGTGCAACCGAACACCCCAGAAACAAGTCCAAGGCCCCGAGCCGAGATGGTGAGTCGCAGTTCAATGTTCAGCGGCCCCAGCGTCTCCAGCTCAGCCTCCGGGCCTTGGGCAGGGGAGAGGGGAACCGGCGCACGCGCGCGCCATAAGTCCCACCGCGCACGGCCGCGTTTTCTTCTTCGCTGGCCCTTCGGAGCTGAGTCTTCGCCCAAATCGCAAATCGCACGCCAGTGGTTTTTTTCCCCATCGTGGCCGTGGCCGCTCGGAAGGCCTGTGTACATCTAGACATGGAAGCCGCTAATCGAGTGTGAAGGGTCTCATTCGCAGTGGCTATCGAGCACGCCGATCAGACCCCCATGATCGGAGAAGGGCTCGCAGTCGGTGTGTGGGTCTTCACGCCACAGATTATTGAATGACTCCATCATTGAAAGAACGGCTTGGGGTTTAACGCTTGGAAAAGTTCTTGGGGCAACGCTGCACAAGAAAAGGCGTCCAACATCACTTTAAGTGTGAAGCCGGTCTAGGGTTCAGGGTCCGACCTTCTTCCACGTTCTGACGCCCGGGCTGCACGGACGCAAGGACGAGCATGATCGCCGACTTGTCCAGCCGGAGCACGTCCTCGATGTCGCTTGCTTGGTCTCTTAGTTTTATCGTGGCGTCAGACCCTTCAAAACTCTAGATCCCCGAAACACCTTTCGAGCATGCCTCTCCAAGGCTTAAGTTACCTGAGGCTTTTACAGCGGCCCCCTTATGCCCCAAGAACCGGCTCTTGCCCTCCCAAACACAAAACCCAAACAAACGCTTAGCAACATCATCGCCCCTTCCAACAGCGCAAAAAGCCTATAGGCCCCTCTCTGTCTTTGCTGCTGAGTCCCTAAAAACCCAGAACCCTACAAACCCTAAGAACCTCCCCCAAAAGCACAAAGGCGGCTTGCAACTGTTGTCTTTTCATATGTTGTATTATTTCATTTTTTTTAGGCTTTTAGGGTGGGGGGGAGGGGAGGGGGCCAGATGTCTGGGCTTGGAAGGCTTCGTGGTGTGAGTGCGTTTTCCGGTCTACAAACTATAGTGGCTCCAATTCTTGTGCTGTGCTTTCAATCGTTTGGAGCAGAACTCAGGGGCTCAAAAAGCGCCCCAAGCCCACTTTGAGAGGTGTCTGGGAGCAAACCGTCACTCCCTCGACCCTCCCTACTTGACCCTTGCATGAACCCTGTAGACAGGTCCTTTACACACCCTATATAAGTACCCAAAACTCCACAAGCTTACGGCAGAACCCCTCAACCCTTCGCACGAAGTCATGGCCTCCTGTGAGCTTCTGCGTCCTCATGAGGTTCCTGGCCCTGGCCCAGCCGCTTCAAAGAAATGGGGGCTTAGGGCTTAGGGTTTAGGGTTTAGGGTCTAGGGTGAGCACGTGTGGTAGTGGCGGCCATGAACCCGAAATCCTCAAGCGCCAAAAAAGCCCCAAACAAGCCCAGGCGTCCAAAGCTTAAGCGAAGACAAACACCATCGCGAAGAGGGCCAGGCCTCTCATTGCCCAGGGGCTGCGGGTCCCACTGCGTCTCTCTCTAGGAGGGAAAGTTGGGATCGCATAGTTGTGGTTGTGGGTACAGGGACGGGGAACTCTGTAGGCTTGAAGGGAAAGGAACATCGAAGCCCCACCCCGAACCTTATTGGAACCAAATAAACCTGCGATCTTCATGGTGCTGAGTGTGGTGGTCACAGCTCCCTGCACCGCCTGCGCCGAGAAAGGTCGGGTCTCGGGCCGCACCTTGGCCTTCGTCTTTTTTAGGGCTTCTGGGATTTATCGGCCTCCCCCACCATCTTCCAGCAGCCCATGCGCCGGGGGGCGAGATGGCTCGAAGAGGCTCGAAAAGGAAGTTTGGGAGTGTTTGTATTTTGTGGTCGATTATATTTTGAAATTTATCATGTAATTGATATCTTTTTAACTGTTACATCATTGTGGGGTCCTATAGTCCTATAGTGCTATTTGGTGAATCCAATACCACTGGCTCTTGTGACATGGAGAATATTCATCAACACAACTTACATTTTGATGATTGTCGAGAATTATAGGTAGAGAGAGGTCGTTCAGGGGTAGCCTTGTGGTGTGAGCTGAAAATTGAGGGAGGTGCAGGGTCGAGTTGAGGCTGGAGGGCTTCCGGGAACGGGGGCTGATGCTTGGATTTGTCTACCCCCGTCGTTTGACAAGTCTGAGCCACATGCAGCACCAGAGAGAGCGTGAAAGCATTTCTGACTGCCCTTCCCTTCGGTTGGCGTTCGGGATTCTCAGGCGGAGGGACCATCTGGCGACGGAGGGCCACAAAAATCACACACTCATGCAATCCTCCCTCTGGTCACTTGATGTTTCAGAGGTGAAGACTTCAAGGCAGAGCCTGCATGAACCCCACGTGAGTTCACTCTAGATAAAGTTACGAAACAATGATGTTGCACAGCTTCCTAAACATCACAACCAGCACTTTATATCTTGTTAGAAGGCAGGTACAGGTGGTTGATCAGACCACCCATCCCCCAATGCACCGTAGCTTCGTTGCGTCAGGTAGGTGCATTGGGCCTGACGCCCCTGCGCATACAAAATGAAAAGGTGAGAAGCTGAAAAGCACAACGGAGGCAGCTGCATTACGACCTTGGTAACAGGCTTTCCCCACACACACCCTGCCGAAGCAGGGTAAGCATATGCTTTTATATGCGCAACATCGATCCTTGACATGAACACGAAACTCGACGTTGCCCAAAGAGCAAGGGAGAAACCTTTTCAGGAGGCAGCCAACATAAGTATCACCGGAGGTTGGACAACAATGGCTGCGAAAAAAAGCACGAGGCAAACTCGACACCGAACTCATCGGAGATTTGGATATCGGTCGCCCTCAAAGGGACAAGTCGTTCGAAGACCACCGCTACTTGTGAGGGCGGCACAAGCCCTATCTGGGAGCAACTAGGTGCGGTTCATGCGTGTCACGGACGTCAAATTCACCAGCGTCAGACGCCGGCTGGAATTGGGCAGTAGGCTCGTGACTGCAGGTCAAAATTGGCACGTCTTACAGTGACGAGCACACCCTCACACTCGAGGTCGCGGTCGGAAGACGCAGCCATGCCCGTCAACCGCCCCTCCCCCTCTGCACCGGGTACACCCGAGTACAGCTAGCCGAGGCCGCGGGCCGAAGACACGGCAGCGCCTGTCAACCACCCCGCCCCCCTACGCCGGGTCCACCCGAACGCAGCCGATTACGTTAATACGGGCTCTATCGGTACGGTCGAACAGATCTGGAAAACGACCTCAAATATGACGATCTTGATCTGATATTGAACTGAGCTCAGAAAGCTGCTCATGCACTGACTGAACAAGCAACACACACGCGCGACTACAAAAAACAGGCGATACGTTTTGGCACAGACAGCGGCGAAGCCAAATTGCAGGATCAGGATTCTTGAAACGAGTGAAAGCTAGCCATCAAATCAGGCTCTTCATCTGTAGCAGGAATTTCTGCTACCATGGCTGAATTCGCTGCTGGAGGAACTTGCTGGGATGCTTCGGGGGAGCCTTGGGGAAGCCACTTGCCCCAGCTATCATCAATTCCAGCGTCTTGGATTGCAAGAGGGAGACCGATAGGGTCATCCAATGGCTTGTTGGACTTCTTGGAAGCCAAGGAAGGCTCGAACGGAAAATCCAACGAGTGCATGCTGGAGACGAGATAGATGAAGTCTATACGGGCCGCAGTTGTTCTGACGCACCACCTCTTGTCCGTCTTAGACAGTGAATGCACAACTGGGTGAAACCTGCCCAAAGCATTTTCCAAAACTGTGTTAGCACCCTGAGCCTTATGGGCTGCGCCTCCGACTCTGCCTGAAAATACCACTCCGCAACTGTTCTTTGTGGACCAATGCATGTTGCTCACAAATTCGTTGCGAGCTTCCTCCCAATCAGGCGTGGTCAGTACTTTACCAACTGCTTTGCGGGGGTTTCAGATGGAGGGTCTGCTTTGCAGTAGGCAGAATTCTCCCCGACGATAAAATTCCAATGGCTCCGGCGCTATCAGTGCCATGTGCCCATTGATACCACTGATCGGGCGACGGAGGCGGCCCAGGAAAACCAGCCACCGGAAACACAAGCACACTACTTTCAGCCGCAGGAGAGGAAAAAGTGCTTGCTTCTGCTCGAAACGTATCAAAGATTGGGCACTTGGAACTCCAAAGCATCTGACAAAATTTCCGAAGGGTCTGTGAGTCCACCGAATTTGGGGGGAGCCCTTCCGGAAAACGAGAAAGCAAGAAGTCCAAAACTTGACGAATGTCAGTGTTGGTGCAAAGCTGCCATTCTCGGACCCACATTCTTGCGGCTTGCTTACGCCCTGTCCCACATTGAGACTGAGATCTGGTGTACAGCAACCAAGCATCAGAGCTTCTGAGAGCTTTGGTCTGGTAGATCAAGAAGCAGTAATCCAAAAAAGGCGTGAGCGGCTCTTCGACTACGAATGTGTCACGGGGATCTCGTCCCGCGATCTGATCTTCCAACTCCAGCGCAGAGGCTTGCATGACATCCTTGAAAAGCTGGTTCTCGGCTGCCGTGAGTTCTCCTGCCTGCGCTACTGACTTGTTGGTTTGAGACAGCTTCTGTGAGGTAAAAGCTGCAAGATCGAAACGGGAGTCTTTGCGAATGAGCTGACCTGTTGCTTCACGGCCAGATGTAACACCTTTTTTGGGAGGGGTCACAGGCTGCTGAGGGTTTCTGACTCCACGGCTCGGGCAGCGCTGCGGGCGTTGGAACACCTGCAGGAGGGACCGCAGGGTTGCGTGCAGGAGGATGCCACTGATAAACACGCCGCGCAGGAAATTGATGAACTGGTTGTTGCTGCACAGGCGGCGGGTGAAACAATGGGGGCGCTGGCCAGTAGCCCAGAAAGCCGAAATCGCCAGGAGGGCCAACCTGTGGCACTGGCAGCGGGGGCGGTTGCCTTGGCAGCGGGGGGAAAAATGGCGATGCCGGTGGCTGAAGAACTCTGGGTTGCGCTGGCTGTCGCAGCCACGCTTGCTGAGGAATATGTGCTTCCGAAAAATCACCTGGCGGGATTTCCACAGAAGGCGGTTCTCTGTGGGAAGGTCGTGCTCTATGTCGCCGCCTGACGGACCTTGACCTGGATCTAGACCGATGGTCTGATTTGGCCTTGAAGGTGGTGTCTTGAAAGGGTGAAAAGAACTGGCATCTGGGTCTGGGGGGCGGTGGGGCTGGAGGGCTTTCAGCCATCCAGGGTCTGGCCGTTAGCGCAGGCGGCCTCGCCGAGTTTGACGATTGCACGCTGGCTGCAGGGCCGTTCTCATTGCTTCCACAATGAAAATGGAAGACATAGGACATGGCGAAAGAATGCTCGAAGCAAAGTCTACACCCTGACCCTAAAGTGAAGGAATTTTGAAAGATGCGTGTACAGAGATGCACCCTGGCAGAGGGCAAACATGTAACTGAACTGCGCAGACAGATTTACATTTTCATTGCAAGACTCGCAACGGAAATCCCTGGCGCAAATACAAATTGCGCAGATGTTCGACTTGCTGTTTGCGCGAGGACGGTGGCCACGCAAACTGTACAATCAGGGCTTTACGAGAAAAGAAGCCTGATGCCCGAGCTGACCACGAACCTGCGCTGGACACATGCCTAAGTTTCCAGGGCTTAACCGGCTGTTTAAAAGTGACAGTCCGGTTAGAAGCAGAAATATCGAAGCCCAGAAAGTGATGATCATCAACCGGCTCGAGCTGGATGGTCGACCCATAAAAAGACAAATGTTTGAGATCACGAAAGCACTGAAGATTAACTTCTTGTTCTGTACAAATAAGAAGTCGATTATCAACGTATCGGCAGACAAACGCTTGTGACGCTTGTCTTTCAAAGAACTTGCAGGAGGTGAGCTGAAAATCCCACTCTTGCTGCCAAAACAGTTCCCGCTGTATAACTGGGAGACTGCTGAGCACTGGGCTGATTTGATTTCCTACACACGTACCCCGGTGCTGTTTGAAAATGCGACCAATGGCCTGAAAAACGCCGGCACGAAAAGACAACTGGACAATGTCTGGGAGGTCTTGGACCCTAAGGAACTTGACCTGTTTGGTCGACTTTCCTTTGGGTTTTCCCGGCCAGGCTGTTTCTGTACAGACAGCCTTCTTAAGCGACACCGTGATATCAGGAGGATATCCCAAGGACAAAAACTTCGAAATCAAAGCATCAAGAGAATGAAGAATCTGTTCTCTTGGCACCGAATTAAAGAAACCGACAAGATCATCATTGACTTCCAGCAGGTGAGATTCTGCAGGAGTTCTTTTAAAGAACTCATGCAATCTCTGCCAAATAATGGGAGTAGGTTCAAGTCCAAATGCTCTGTCCCATGTAACTTTAATCATGAGGACAATAGCGTGGGGCGCGGCTTTCAACAGTCGACTGAACGGGGTAAACGAATAGGAAATGATGGTTCTGCCTTTGGCGAACTTCTTCTTCCTTTTCAAGAAAACAAACCCATTTGGTAACTTGCCTTTGCTATCAATGGCCCAGGGATACTTCTTTCGAAGGTAGCCTGGCACTTGTTGAAGAACCCATTGTCTCCAGGACTCTGGGTCTCCATCGAGATTGTGAAAAACCTCGGGATCATCCCAAGTACATCTGGCCGACTGAAAGTAAAACTGAGGACAAAATACCATCACATGATTGGGCTCGTGGTCCTCACAATGCACAACAAACTCCCGACGCAAACGCTTCCTGACGGCAGAAACATCTGCCCATGTGAGACGAGGAAAGCTTTTAAGTGCCACGTTGTGCCAGTACCATTCTTCTTCAAGCATAGCCTGAAATTCGGTCTCAACGTTGACCGGTATGCCATGCTTCTTTCTCCAGAGGTGAAACGTCTTGCAGTTAACCGAAACGAATTTGTGCTTAGCTGGAAAGAAGGTGGAAGACGCGCTTCCTGTTCCCAAACGACTGCATGCTGGATGCAGTTGGTTCAACATCTCAAGTCCGGCTGTTACATGCCCAGACGTGAAACATTCATCTGGAAGAACACGCTTGTAGAACTGACAGGTGCACGGAATTTCTTCAAACGAATTATGTTGGAGCCACATATCCCATTGCTGGACATTGTGAAGGAAGTCTTTGAGACTCTGATGTGGCTTTTCTCGAACTGACGCAGACGGTAGGTGAAACGGAACAAGCACATGCTTAAACCGAATTATAACCGACCGGAGCCATTTTGACATCCTTTGTGGAAACCTTTCATCAGCAGTAAACTGCAACTGGATCCCTAAAGATCCTTTCGGCCATGTCATGTTACGATAGCCGGCCACAGACTTCAGAATCATGCGTCCTTTGCTTCGCAAAGGTTCCTGAAGATTGGCACTGAGTCTTATGAGCGAGTAAATCTCATCATCAACAAACGATTGAGACCGGAGTTGTCTCGCTCTCTCAAACGAGGCTCTGGAAAGGCTGGTGAGATCATACAAAATGTTCCAGGCTTTCAGCCTAGACAGTTGGAAGGCGTAAGGTTGGTCTTGGGTAAAGAGCTTCTTTCGCAGCTTCACCCACAATCTTCTGCCAAACTTGCTGTACGACGACATTCTTCTTTGTCTGCTTGGCTTAAAGCCCAGCGCGGAGCGTTTCAGAAAGGACTGAATGAACGGAAAATTGAGTTTTGGTTGCCACGCATCAATGAGGCAATGCTCCAAAACCCACGCGGATTGATAATCCGAACATGTGGCAACCTGAAAAATTGTAAATTGTTCAATAGACTGATTGGAGGCCCAATATCGAAGGGCCAACTCAGCCTGCGCTTCCTGTCCTTTAACAAGCTTCCTGTACACGGAAAGCCTATTGGACTCCCGACGCGAAACTGATATGCTGGTGGACCCTACGTACATCATAGTCGAAGGCTGCCGATATTTCTCAACAGTTGAAAAGATGCGCCAATCGACTTTGGTTTTGATGTACACGGCGTTGGACTTCAAAAAACGTGGCCATGTGTACATCGCAGGGTGCACTTTGAGTGCACGTAGCTTACGTCTGAGTAGCTCTGCGCAAGATTGCTGAGTCGAATCGGAGAAACAAAACAACAAGCAAAGATGTAGCAATCCTTGCGCCCACATAGAAGGAGCTTTGGAAAACTCGGGACAATGATGTATGAAGAAGGTGCAAGCCTCTCCAACAACACATATGTCCTGCTTCAAACGCTGCCTATCACGATGAGCCATCGAAAGGGCTTCATAGGCTAGTCAAGCTGCCGTGAACTGAGCAACCGCAATGGTGGTCGAAAGGCTGCGAATGGTCAGACGACTCGCAATCTTGTCATCTAGACCAAACTTAACCGCCGCTGCTGTGATGGTGGCTTTGGGAGTTCCACTCTCAAAGATCTTCTGCACTGCCAAAACATGCTTCTTCAAATTGGCAAACTGACCTTTGAAATCTGGCTTGGACTTAAAAGTTTGAAGCCATTCTTCAACTTGTTCATCCTTCGGACCAACAGGTCGAGAATCCAAAATTCGAGCCGGAGGAAACTGCAGTAACGTCTGGGCATCGAGTGAAGAAGGGCGGCTTTGCCCAAGTTCTTGCTTGGCTTTAGCCTTCGGCTTGGCCCGAAGTGGTGCATTCTCAGGCTCGTCTTCAGCAGATCTCTTAGTCGGAGTAAGTGTAAGGCCCGCTTGGGCAAGCTTTGCTTTAGCCCGGGCCAACTCTTCACTGGCAGTAGAGTCAACAATAGGTGCTCTCTTCTTGAGATCGTCAACAATGGATTCACACATTTTGCCCATGAACTTGGAAGCATCCTTGCGCTTGTCAGGTGGGCTGTCGGTGTGAAAGGTTCTGGCGACTTCATCGATATCTTCACCAACTTCTCTCATTCTCTTCAAAAGTTGGGTAAGAAACACTGCTTCGGATGTGGACCTTGTCCAAACAATTCCTTGGTATCGGCCTTCACTAAGGAGGCGAAAGGAGAACTCAGAAAGACCACGGTGGCTGAGTTCCCATGCTCGAATGTCTTCTATGGGCCTACCAGCCAACGAATTCTTTCGTGACCATTCCGCAGGCTGAACATGACGAAACAGCTGATGCGACCCTTTGCCGACTGGTTGCCGATCAAAGAACTTGTCGTCGGATTGAAAGTGGTCAGACAACTTAGGCTTGGGAGCTGGAACATTCTCAGGCACGGCCGGCTTGGTAGTGGCTGCCCAAGGTTGATCTTGCTCATCCCAAGACGATTGCGAATGCCAACGCCAAGACGACGAAGGTTCCCACTCCGACTGTTTCCACCATGAGCTGGACATGATGGAGGGAAGTTGGCTAGCTTCTCAACGGAGACTTGAACCTGACTGGCCTCACAAAGGCTTATGGGGAGGATAAATTGTAAAAAACGCAGCCAGAACGGAGTTCCGAGCCTTTCGAATCTCAAGCCTGACAGGTGCGTGATTCACGCAGCTTTCCTGTCGGGTTGGACTGTTTCAGAGTCCCAAGCATAAAGACAGAGCCTGAACCTTTCAGATTGGAGGTCTTAAGGCCTTTTCTGAACCGATCAGGGTTCAACACAGTAGGCAACCCTACCGTAGACGGCACGTTGAACGAGAAACCGTCTAGAGCACACTCATGCAATCCTCCCTCTGGTCACTTGATGTTTCAGAGGTGAAGACTTCAAGGCAGAGCCTGCATGAACCCCACGTGAGTTCACTCTAGATAAAGTTACGAAGCAATGATGTTGCACAGCTTCCTAAACATCACAACCAGCACTTTATATCTTGTTAGAAGGCAGGTACAGGTGGTTGATCAGACCACCCATCCCCCAATGCACCGTAGCTTCGTTGCGTCAGGTAGGTGCATTGGGCCTGACGCCCCTGCGCATACAAAATGAAAAGGTGAGAAGCTGAAAAGCACAACGGAGGCAGCTGCATTACGACCTTGGTAACAGGCTTTCCCCACACACACACACTATTCTTCTTCTTCTTCTCCACGCTCAAGAGGGTCCCCCCAATGGAGGTCCCCCGGCCACGACGGCCCAGCGGTTCTAGTCCAGACTCCCTAAGCTTACGTGTGAAGCCTCGGGAGTAAACTTCGTCAGCTCATTTCTCTGACTGTTTCGGGTCTAGTTTGCGTTCCTCAGAGTCTGGGCCCTCTTGTCGTTCTTCTCCCCGTTGGCCATCGTGGTCTCCGTCTTGTGGTCGTTCAGCAGGTGTGGCTTGCTCTCCTCCTCCCTCAGCTGGTGGTCCCCTCGTCTCCGTTGTGGTGGCCTCCTCTCTTCCCGGCGTTCCTGGGTTTCTTCGCGGTTGTTCGGCTTGTCGCTTCCTCTTCTGTCCTCGTCGTTGTGGCTCCTCCTGGTCTGCGTTGCCCCCTATCTTGTCGTCGAGGTTCGTCGCCGTCTCCGGTTCGTGCTGGTCCCCGTCGGTCTGGTCGTAGGTGAGCTCCTCATGGTCGTGCTCCTCCTCGACGTCGGCTTCCGTGCTGTCGGCGAGCGCGTCGTGGTGCTGCTCGTGCTCATTGTAGTGTGGTCCCCTTCTCGTTGCACCCAGTTGCTCCTCCTCGCATGCGCGGCATGCTATCTCTCTCTCTCTCTCTCTCTCTCTCTCTCTCTCTCTCTCCACACCTTCAAGTCAATGCCGGCATGCGCACACCAAACTCAACGTGCAACCCCGAAGGACGCATGCCCGGGGCTTTTTTGGGGGGAGTTCGTTCGTGGCAGAAGGCCTTGCAGCCTGACAGCTTTCAGACCTCGAAGACCTTTAACTCACGACCGCTTTCTGGCATTCCCTGTTAAGCAGCGGGGCGTCCATTGGCGGGCACGGGTGAAACGGCGTATAACGGCATGAAGTGCCTTTGGAGCCTTCGGTGCTCTCAGCTGGCCGAGGCGGCTCACTGTACATATTGTACCCTCTTTGCGTGTCTATCTTAGCATCGAATCCTGAAGACCTTGTCACTCAACGCACCAGGCTCTGTTGAGCCCCGAAAGCATCCAAAAGCATCCTCCGTGCGAAAGTGGTTCGAGCAGGGGCCACGGCCCCGTTGGCAAGGCTTTGTGCTTGATGTGCTAACTGCAGCCTCGCCACTCAGAAAAAGACACCTGCTTCTCCTGACTGATCAGCCGATAATAATTGTGCCTTAAGACGCTTGGAACCCCAGCCTCGCCACTGAGGAAGACAGGACGGATCAGTTGGCCCCCAAGAGGCCGGCTGCCAATTCGAGTGGCATCTGTCACGCCCCCCTGTGTATTATAGTGTTCAGTTCAGTAAATCACATGTCAAGTACATTGATACAAGCAGCCTACCGGCCCAGCGTGCAGTATCGTGCAGTGCAGATGCCAGCAATGCGCGGAGACTGTGCGCAGCGGCGCTCACTCCAGATTTCGCCTCCGCCAGCTTCCTGGCAGCGTTGCTGAATCAAGTGCATCTCAGGCTGAGCGGCTCCACAACTGGGATCTCCAGGTGAAATCCACTTGCTGGCGCCAAGTCTACAGTGCTGCCTCGACCTGCTGAGTGGCCTTCGGGCCTACAGAAAAACGAACCGGAAACGGAAACGTCAGCAAGCACGGCCCCGGCGCCTCGATTCAACAACACAGCGAGCCATGACGATCCACACCCAAACCACCCCCCCGCCCCCGCCCCCCTAAGAGCCGCAAAAGACGAGCCTTCCCGAAGGTGAAACCCCACCTCTGCCTACAAGAGTTCTCGAGGTTGGCCCACCCCTAGCGAGATCCAAACCCGGACCCGCCCTGATGCACCATGAGACGCGGAGCCCATATGGCTCTCACCAGGGCCGTAGCAAACTCGGCTCCCACGGGCGCTACGCCGAAAGCGAAGCCTAAAGAAGCACTTCCACCACTCCGCTGATTTCCAGTCCCGAGGCTGGCGCCCAATCCTGAAACGCTCCGCCCCCTAAAACCCCTTAAATAGCACACACGGAGAGAAGCACAGGGCCCGCTTTCAGAGACCACCGCCACAAAAACGACCCGGGCCTGCGGAGAAAGCGGGGATCCTCACAGGAAGAACGTCTTCTCGGCGGCCGGGAGCGCCGCCAGGAGCCCGCGGATCTCCGTCTTTTCCTTCTCGCCTGCAGGGGCTCCGAGAGAGGGCTTTCTTGAGGGGTCAGGTTCTCAAGCTTCAACTTTTGGGGGTGTTGGAGCACCATAAGAGGGGGGCCTGCCCAAGAGAAGTACAACTAGAAAAGAGGGGAACAGGTCGTACGTTAAGCCGGTCGCCACGATGAGCTGCAGGCTTTGGGGCTCCAGGCCCCCCCCCTGCCCTGCCCTGCGAGCCAAAACAGACCCACCCTACACTTTGGTGGCCTTGAATCCCTGAAATCGACCCTCCAGAAGTTTCAAAGAGCACTCTCCCAGGGCCCCCGGGCCGATGTGGTTGTACTCCAGGTCCACGTGCAGCTCCCGGAGCTGCGCGAGCCGGCCGAGGGCGCCGGCCAGCGCGCGGGCAGCTTCCGGGCCTTTTTGGGAGCAAACAACGCATTCCGGAAAGTCCGCCGCTCGGCTCCGATTCCTCGTGGTGGGGGGGGGGGGGGGGGGGGGGGGACCGGGCGGCTGATGACGTGTAGGTCGGGAGGTCTCAGGACATGTTACATGTTCCATGCCGTGGTGCCGGGCTGAAGCGTTGAAGGCTTCGCTTCCGAGCCCAGAACTGGTCGTGCAGATCTTCTACGCCCAAGTCGTCTGCAACAATCTGGGGAAGAACTGAGACACGCCAGCCAACAAAACATTGCTCTGCTCCAAACCCCAAGACTCTACATAAGCCCAAACCAAAGAGTATGAGTTCATCTCCTTTGAACCACCCATTGCGTTGAACGACCAGCACTCGCAGGGCCCCCGGGCCCAGCCCGTTGCCATCCAGAGACACTTTCAGTGTGCTCAGCCGGGCGAGCTGGCCCAAGGCAGCGGCGAGGGATCGGCCGGCCTCGGGGCCTCGGGGGTCAGAGGGGAGCAGGCTTCATCTATTTCCGTTTCGAGGGCCCGTTCTCTACGGCGGAGAGGTTCGAGTATCCCATGCATTCCGCGCATTCCGTGCATTCCGAGCCGGCAGGATCCGCGCAGTTCCACATCCTTGGAATCTTGGAGCCCCGTCAGCCCCTGCCGGGCGCCGGGCCGATGTCGTTGACATGCAGCCACACCACCAGGGACTCCAGGTGAGCCAGTTGGGAGAGGGCATCGGACAGGCACTGGCCGCCTTTCGGACCTCGGGCTGAGGATCCGGAACTCTCCGGGCATGCTCTCTGTGGCTCGAAGCTCTCCCACGTACACGAAGCACGATGAAAAACCCCTCGGCCTGAATTTTCAATCACATTGGCAGATGCGAGGGATAGACAACCTTAATTTATGTCTACAAGTACAAGTCGTAACAGCAGTAGAATACCAAGAGCAGAGCAACAGGGTAACGATCACAATGTATTAAAAGCAAGTCGAATATCCTGGAGTCCTGGAGCATCCTGGAGCCTTGTAGGTGCTGGGCTCTTTAAAATTAATTCCCTCTGCCCAAAAAGCCAAACGATAGTAAACCCAACCCACCCACCACCCCTATAAACCTGCCTGCGAACCCTGCCGATACCCCTGGACTTCAACGCCTCAGGCTTCTTGAACGGCAACTCAAACGATGGGACCTATCTTTGCATCGACAAAGAGACGGGACTCATCCGCGGAGAGCTGCCTGAACTGAAGGCCGGGGGCTGAGGCCCCGGGCCGACGGAGTTGCGCCGCAAGTCGAGGACCAGCTTCTGGAGCTTTCCCAGCTTGCCCAAGCTGCAGGCGAGGTGCTCGCAGCCTGCGCCGCCTCGGCGCCCCCGCGGGAGGCACGCGCTCCCCCCTTCTTGGGGGCAAAAAAACTCACGCAACAACACGCAGCGGCTTCCTTTTGCCGAAGTAGCTAAGTAGCAGGCTTCAAGATGGTGATTCTTGGGAGCTTGCGAGGGCTATATCGGGGGCGAAAAAGGGAGAGACCCTGAAGGCTTAGGACAGGACGTCAAGCTCCGAACCCTTTCATGCCAACCTTCTTGAGTGCATGCATACTACGTAGACTCACCACACCAACACCATGAAATCAGGAGCAGTCTGCCCCGGGCTCCAGATATATACACAATAGGAAATCACAAAACAAAAGCGGCGTGCTATAGGCACCCATTGGCTCCTGCAATGTTCCGCAGCTCCCTATATCGGTTTTCGCTCGACACCGCGCGTTCCCCCCCACCCCCCCACCCCCCCCACGCCGAAGCGTAGACCCCAAAAACACCATGCAGGATTTCACCTGACAAGCTCACTCCTCTTTTCACAGTGTTGGATATATGCAACCCCGATCCCAAAGCCAACTCGATCGGATGCTCGAGCTCGACCAAGACCGACATAAATCGACGATTTATGCGGGAAATCACCCTGCTCTGTTGACACCTAAAACCTGCTATACTGTTATACTCTTCGTTCCCTCCCGGACAAGCTGCATGTGTTGGACCTTTTGGACCTTTTGGAGCTGCCATGTCTCTATAAAGGCTCCGGGTTGGGACTCGAATGCTCCGGCGGGCTGGGGCTGGAGTCTCGCCGTTATGCTTCTTTTGGGGGAGATCCCAGAATTCGGAGCCCTTCCTCGGGGCCTTGGGGCTCTAACCGAATGCTCTGCAGGTTGTTTTGTTGTGGCTGAGGCGGGCGCCCACAGGTCCCTTCCCTCACCGCTTCTTCGACTAATTTATTCCCTGTTTCCTTACTCAACATCTTGCTCAGAACCTTTCTCCAACTTACTCGGGATTCCCTTGAGCGGTGCTTTCATTCTACCTCCGACCTTGGAACGTGCTTGGAACGTCCCCCCCTTCCGCGACCCCCACACCAACCCCTGAGGTCCTGCAACCTTCCGGGGCCCCCAGCCGAGCTCGTTCTGGGCAAAGCCCAGGGTCAGCTCCTGGAGCTCCGCGAGTTCGCCGCAGGCACCGCCCAGGCAGCGGCCTCCCTCCACGCCTCGGAGAAATCTTTCACTGGGAGTTCCTGTAAGGAGCTCCTCGGCTTAGAAACTTGGGAGGGTGTGATAATGAGAAAAATCAGCTCAAAAGACTTGGTGGGCTTCAGGGGGCCGAAAGGGTCCGGGAGGTTTTCGAGGGACCGCGTTCAGGAGGGCTAGGACTTAGGAAACGAAAGGAGAAACAGGAGCCCAGGGATGCCGTCGAGAAAATAAGAGGCTTGACATGTTGAAGACCTTCCTTTTTTCTAAGATGCCCCAAAAGGGCACGGCATGACCCGGGCATTGGGATGGCCCGCGAAGTTCGCATGAACCGGCCTCCCAATCCTTCCGAAAATGGCTGCAAGGGGGCCTCAATCCGACCCTCCCAAACAGGGAGCATGAACCTTGCAACGCTTACGTGGGCCTCACTTCAGGCTCCCGAAAGCCAACCTTTAAACTCCTTGAAAGAGGATGCCTTGCAAAAAAACGGGCGGCTCTCCTCCCCTTTTTTTGTTAAAAGAGCTGCCTGAGCTGAGGGCACTGAGGCCCCGGGCCGACGGAGTTGTCGAACAAGTCGAGGCTCAGCTTCTGCAGACGGGGTATCTTGCGCAAGCCGCCGGCGAGGTGCTGGCAGCCTGCGTCGCCTCGGGGCGCCGCGAGAGGCACGCGAACTTCAGAGGCAAACAAACTCACGCACAACAAAACACAGCGGCGGTTTTTCCGATGCACCGGGCTTGAAGATGGTGATTCTTGGGGGCATGCGAGGGCTGCTTTGGATGAAGAAATTGGACAACCCGAAAGCCCAGGACAGGACGTCAAGCTCCGAACCCATTGCATCTCAGAGCCGATGCGCCCAAGCGCAGTTTAGGGATCTCTCGCCATGCGGTGCATGATGGTACGTGTCCATTGCTTGATTGGAGCCCCCTCGACACGCTCCCTCGACACGGTAAGCCATGCATGCGTGGAATGCAGGAGAAAGGCCAGGGGCGGGCGATGCTCCATGCCAGAAGTCCGAAGGGAAAAAACTCAACTGATGCTCAACCACGACGTGTCATCGAATGCCTAAACCCTGCAAAGCCCGAAGCCCGCAGCCTCTCAACTCCAAGTAATATTCAACCTCGACCGTTCGCCTTGGAATCCCACAGAACCTCAGAACGCCCCCGACTCGCTACTCGCCTGACAGGTGAAAGAAGGAATGTTTCAGAAAAATCTCCGGAGATTCTTGCGAAATGGCGTTTGGAGACGTGCAACTCAAACGGGTTCATGCGGGGCGGCAGCTTAAGCCATACCTGGCATCTTGCATGCATAAGTCGCCGGACCAGAGTCGCACGCAGAAGTCGGGGCCCATGACATCGGACATGCTCGGGCATGCTCGGACTCTCGGTCTACTGGAAGCTGCGAGGCTCGAAGCTTGGAGGCGTTTAGGGCTCCAACTTGGGCTTGAGAGAGTTTCGGGCTGAAGCCTTGGCTTCGAGACATCGAGTCTCGGGCGCTAAACTGCCCAAAGCCCGGATTTGGAGTGAGGCCCCAATTTGCAAGGATGATGCGCACGCCACAACCGTCACCTACCATGAGCTACGCCTGCGCCACCGGACGTTGGTTACTCAAACCGACATGAATCGAGAAGTGTACCGTTGATGGCCAGGGTTGGGGGGTTTTGCGGGCTGGGTTCCGCGTCCCCTCCTGGCATCCTAAACCTCAGCCACATGCGATGGCGCCCTAGGCTCCCGAACCTACAGGCAGCCTACGGGGCTTTCGGGGGCTTGGGGCGCTGTGTGAAACGTTTGGAAGGATGCGGATATGGAGATGTCTTGTGACTCTCGCAAACTTGGATGATTCTCCGTCCGAAGCATGACAAGTCAGATCAGCCCAACACCAACACAATTCAGCATGCTCCTACTAGACTCACCTCACCAACACCATGAAGGGAGGAGGAGTTTACTCCGGGCTCCATATATAGGGAATCACAAAACAAATGCGGCGTGCTATAGGCACCCATTGGTTCCGGCAATGTTTCGCAGCTACCTATAGGTTTTCGCGCGACGCCGCGCTCTCGCCTAGGCGCCGCTGCGCCAATTGCGTTCCCCCCCCCCCCCCCCCCCGGCCACCGAAGCGTCGAGCCCATGAGCCTGGCAGAATGTGGTTTACTCGTTCGGCGGAGGCGGCAACAAACAGGCAATTGGGGAGAGAACAGGTACGCGCGCACCATGCGGGATATCACCTGACAAGTTCACTCCGCTTTTCGCAGGCATTGGATGTATGCAAACCCCGAGCCTAAAGCCGACTCGATCGGATGCTCGAGCTCAACCAAGGCCGACATAGATCGACGATCCATCAGGCAGATCACCCCTTCTCTCTTGACACCTTCAAAGAAGCTGGATATGTTCGACCTTTTCGAGCTGCCATGTCCAAAGGCTCCGGGTTTGGAGCCTCGAATGCTCCGGGGGTTCGACTTTGGAGTCTCGCCGTTATGCTTTTTTGGGAGGGGAGATCCCAGATTTTGGCTGATTTGCAGTCTGGGGGGGGGGCCGCCTGAAACCATTAGGGCTCAACAGAATGATCTACAGATTGTGAGTCTCGTTGTGGCTGAGGCGGGCGCCCACAGGTCCCTTCCCTTACCGCTTCTTCGACTAATTTATTCGAAAGTTCATTCCCTGTTTCCTTACTCAACATCTTGCTCAGAATCTTTTTTCCAACTTAATTACTCGGGATTTCGTGAGCGGTGCTTTCATTCTTCCTCCGACCTTGGAACGTGCTTGGAACGTCCCCCCCTTCCGCGACCCCCACACCAACCCCGAGGTCCTGCAACCTTCCGGGGCCCCCAGCCGAGCTTGTTGCCGAAAAAGTTCAGGGTCAGCTCCTGGAGCTCCGCGAGTTGGCCGACGGCGCCGCCCAGGCAGCGGCCTCCCTCCAGGCCTCGGAGAAAATCTTTCACTGGGAGTTCCTGCAAGGAGCTCCTGGGCTTACAAACTTTGGAGGGTGTGATAATGGAAAAAATCAGCTTAAAAGACTTGGTGGGCTTCAGGAGCCCTTTAAAGGGCTGAGGAGGTTTCGAGGGTCTAGAGGGCCGCGTTGAGGAGCGCTGGGTGTTCTGAAGCGAAAGGAGCACGAGGAGCCCAGGGAAGCCGTCGAGAAAAATAGAGGCTTGACAAGTTGAAGACCTTCAACTGTTTGTTCAGGGGCTCAACAAGGCACGGAACAAGGCCCGAACCCGGGCTGCTTGGGCATGCCCGGGCATTGGGATGGCCCGCGATTTTCCCATGGACCGGCCTCCCAATCCTTCCGAAAATGGCCGCGGCGGGGGGCTTCAGTTCAAGGGGGGGACATCAGGCGGCCAAATCCTCCAGAACTGCGACAAAAAATGTTGCAACGCTTGCGTGGGCCTCACTTTGCGTGGCATGGGACATGCTATTATCGTACAAATTCATAAAGCCTTCGCCGCCTCAGGCTCTTGCCAACCTAGAAAGAGCATGCCTTGCAAAAAACGGCCGGCTCTCCTCCCCTTTTTTGTTAAAAGAGCTGCCTGAGCTGAGGGCACTGAGGCCCCGGGCCGACGGAGTTGTGCTGCAAGTCGAGGCGCAGCTTCTGTAGCCGGGGTATCTGGCCCAAGCCGCGGGCGAGGTGCTGGCAGCCTGCGTCGCCTCGGGGCGCCGCGAGAGAGGCACACGAACTTCAGAGGCAAACAAAACTCGCGCAGCAAAAAACACAGCGGCTGTTGTCCGATGCACTGGGCTTTGGGATGGTGATTCTTGGGGGCTTGCGAGGGCTGCTTTGGATGCAGAAAATTGGACAACCCGAAGGCCCAGGCTCGGCTTGCCCCCCCCCCCCGCCCATGCGTTGCATGATGGTCCGCGTCAATTCGGGATTGGAGCCCCTTTGACATGCTCCCTCGACACGGAAAGCCATGCATGCGTGGAATGCAGGAGAAAGGCCAAGGGCGGGCGATGCTCCACGTCGGGCACCCAAGTCGTTGACGTGTCATCGAATGCCTATTCCCTGCAAAGCCCCTAGCCCTCAGCCTCCCAACTCCAAGTAGTATTCAACTGGTTCGCCCTGCAATCCCACAGAACCTCAGAATGCCCCCGACTCGCTTGACAGGTGAAAGAAGGAATGTTTCAGAAAAATTTCCGGATCTTGCGAAACGGCGTTTCAAGACGTGCAACTCAAACGGGTCCATGCGGGGCGGCCGCGTATAAGCCATACCTGCCATCTTGCATGCATAAGTCACCGGACCAGAGTCGCGCGCAGCAGTCGGGGCCCATGAAATCGGACATGCTTGGACTCTCGATCTAGTGGAAGCGGCGAGGCTCGAAGCTTGGAGGCGCTCAGGAGAGGTCTCAATGATGTCGAAAGCTCAGCGCCGGGCCGAGCTCGTTGCTTACTAGGTTCAGGCTCAGCTCCTGAAGCTGCTGGCCGAAAGCACCGCGCAGGAAGCGGGCTTCGTCTGGGCCTCAGTAAACCCCGAAGCTTCCATGCCATGGCCAACCAGATCCGAGGCTTCGGTACCAGGGACTACTGAACTTTAAAATGTCGAACTTTAAAACGTTAATCAGAGCGAAAGGTCAACGCTCTGAAGACATCATCAGGGATGGACTGTGCCCGGAGGATAAGAGATGCCGAGCCCACATGCCCTCACCCCGGCCATCCCGGTCCCACCAGCGGATTCCGAGGCAAGGGCCCATCCGCTTGCCCTGGAAGTCCAGCTCGAGCTCGTGTGCTCGCAGCAGCTGATGCAGCCGTTGCTCCAGCTGCTCCCAGCTCTCGCCCCAGGACTCAGGGAAGGATCAGCGTCTGTCAGAGTTTAGTGTATGTGTATATCTATATATTTTTCTTAATGCATACTGGAGCTGCCTGAGGCATGCGTGACCCTCACAGACGTCATGTAGACGCGCGTGCGATCGTGTGCGAAACGTGTGCGAAACAACCGTCGCAGGCATCGCACGTTGACTGCAAGCCTGCATTAGCCTCAGGAGCTCCACGTGGGGGTGGGACACGTCGCAGGCCACCTGCTCGCCACTGCCGAGAGCTGCCGGCAGCTAGACATGCTAGCCAAAGCACTGAATCGAGCATCAAGTTCATGGACTCTGCAGACGGTGCAGGCAGGCGCAGGCGTCCCGCCTGCTTCTCCTGCATCGCCCTTGCTATTGCCAGCGCGGCCACGCCGACGTCGGCCTCGGAGAGATCCATCCGAGCCAGCGTCGAGTTGGACTGCAGTGCCTGCATCGGAGCTATTCAGAGCTGGCCTCCCCTTCGGCTGCGAGTCTACAACGACGCAACTCCCTCCCGCAGCTGCAGCTGCGACCCACCTTCAGCAGCACAGAGGCGCCGCCCTCCGTGATCGCAGTCCCCTGAAGGCTCAGTCGTGTCAGCGTCGTGTTCTGCGTGAGCGCCTGCGATGCACAGCAACATAGCACTGCCTGAGAGCGAGACACAGAGAGAGAGAGAGAGAGAGAGATAGATAGATAGATAGATAGATACCAACTCGCAGGTGAGTCATTCTACGCGGCTATGGGCGACAATTGCCGGATGTCGGACCACAATCAGAGACCCTTCAGGACCTCCAAAGCCACGCCCCAAGCACCGTCGTTGCTCAGCGTGAGTGTGGTGAGCGTCGAGCAGAGGCAAAAGGCCTGTGCCACAATATTGCACCCTTGGGGCTTCAGGGCATGCGCTGTCGGTAAGCACAACCCGAAGAAAAGGGCAACTGCACAAGGGCCTCCGCGAGCTGGCGGGCGCCTTCCTCAAGGAGGCCGACGTGGTCCAGCTGGAGCGTCGCCAGCGCCTTCGCCTTCAGGACCTGCCAAAAAAGGGGCGGGGGCACCACGCGGGAAGCTCCAAACCTGCCCAGAACAGAACCCTGGAGAGCTGCCATCGCTCATGCTCGCCGCCTGCAGCAGCTGCGGAAGGTTGGGTGTGAGGACGCTCTGCAGGATGGCCAAACTCCTGGAATAACGATGTCGGAGCAGAGAAGGGGGAAAAACAAAAATAGAAGAGGAGACCCAAACAGACGTTACAACTGATACGAAAAGTAATTAGTCATGCACTGCTTGCCTGGCGAGGCTCTCCAGCTGCGGGTACCGGTCCAGAGACGTCAGCCCTACGGCTAAGGCATCGGCGCTGAGATTTGAAAGCTTCAGCGCTTTGCAGCCCGCCGCCTTCTCTTCGAACACGCGCCTCTGCAATTGCATCACCGCGTCGGCGTCGCTCCGATGGGTGAATTTAAGAGTGTCCCCTACGGTGGCTCGGAAGGTGTCGGGGTCCATCGGGGCGACGCCCGCCTGGTCCGACTCGGAGCTGTCCACCTCTTGCGACCGGTTGCTCTCGGATCGCGTGGAGGACCACTGGAGTTCGGCAACACACCACCCCCGCTGGTGGTACGCAGTGCGGTTTTGAATGAGGTCAGCCGCCAACACCGGCTTGACGTGACCGCTGCGGAGGTCGTAGACCTCAACGAGCTCTCCGTGACACCATGCATCCTTAATTCGCCCCTCGGGGGTGAGGCTCTCGACGCGCAACGTACGAGTGTGCTCATGCGCATAAAGAACGTGCATGTTTTTCATGGCGCGCCTGAAGCTCTCTTCCTGCGTTTCGTCGAGCCTCTTAAACTGGAAAAGTGAGACGTAGTCCACGAACAAGCAATCCTGCCCCCGCAGCTTCCCTGACGTCGCAAGCTTTTGCAACTGGAAGCCGTAGGGGTCAGGATGCTCGCGCGCCTCCCAAACATGTGAAACGGACACGATCCTCCCGATCTCAGTCTTCTCTCCCCTCGCCCAGCCCAGGACCTCGCCAGCAAAGAGGCGGAAACTACGAGGAGACAGCGGCTGTGTGGTTCCAATGGTCTCACATATCTGCTTAGATGCCCCCCGCGCCTCCTCGTGCGTGGCCAGTGCGGTGCGGACCCCGTCGCCCACCCGGACGTGGGCGGACTCGGCCTCCTGGCGCCGAGGGAGGCGCCGGCCTGCGCAATGCCACGAAAAGAATTAAGGGCAAGTAAAGAGAGGAGAGCAGAAAGCGAAGAGGTCAGGAGGCGGGGGTGACGACCTTCGCGGTGGAGTTTTTGCAGGAACTCGACGCGCACCTCGGCGGGCCACGGGCACCCTGCAACTACCCCAGCTGCCGAGGGCTCTCTCTGATTTCAGAAGGGGGGACAAGGGCTTTGCTCCAATGATCCGCGGCACCAGGCGGATGTTCGCCTTCTCCAAGAACTGCGCCAGCTGCATCTTGTCCCCGAGGTCGTACTTGTCCGGCACCAGCGCCTACTCACGGCGACTCTGCCCCCTGTCCCGTGGAGAGCTGCATTTGGAAGGGGGAGCCCGGGGCCTCCTCAACCTCCTTCGCCTCGCAGGCCGGGCTTGGGCCCAAGCAGTGCGCCAGGGTCTGGAGGCTCAGCGCACCTCGGATTGTGGAACAAGACTCCGAATCTAGTGTACACGTCTACATGACGTGTAGCATATAACTAGTTTCTCATTTTTCATTTTTCTTCTGAAGCCCCAAAACACGGGATGTGGTATGGGATGAGGTGGGCGACTGGGCGCCCAGCTGTCAGCAAGGGCTCCTTGCAAGTGGGCCTGGGAGTTTCAGACAGGAGCGGCGATGGGCCACGCGCGATGATCGCTTGGCTCGCGCCTGAAGCTCCTCCGCGGTGACGTTGCTGCCTTTCGTGACCCATGCACATCAGATGAGTCCGATCGGCATGGCATGTCTCTCCTCTGTACAGCCCTGCACAACCCCTACGCAGACCAGCTCCCCGCCTTGAAGGCCCCGAAGGACGCTGCAGATCCGGGCGTCCGTGGAGATCCGCTCCTTCGCCGGGTCGTCCGCCGGCGGGTCGACCTGGCAATTTCAAGCTCGTTTGCCGAAGCAGCCCCACCACATGCCACATTCAGACACTTGGCTTTTGGGAGGTGCAAGGAAGCGATCATCAGACTCGCACATTATAGCTTCTGTACATCAAAGGCGTTCCGAAGATGGCCACTTTTCGCTAGGCACGCCCACACCTGTCAGTGACACGACCCCTCTCCCCAGCGGCACCAAGGGTATGTCGGCAGTCATCAGCAAGTCTGCCAGCTGCTTCTTGAAGTCCACGTTATGGCGCTTCGCCTGACACAGAAGCCGCCCAATCCAAGGTGAGAGCAGCAGGCGCTTGACATGTGCTCGCATGCAACTTCTTTCATTCAGACTCTTCATGTCATCTGAATCTTGTGAGTTAACCTTTCCGGGCTGAACCACACAGGAGAGGCCGGCCAAAGTAAAATGGGATTTCCGGGTTCTAGGCCAGCTCTACGCGCCAACACCCATCAACAGCAAGACAGGCTTAAGGCTTTCGGACACTTCGGGGCCAT
>CAJNDS010000458.1:0-2500 GCA_905221605.1 Symbiodinium natans | reverse complement strand
AACCAGCGCTTGAAAATAAACTACAAGAAGCAGGTTTCGGGTTCTTAAGGTTAAAGATTATAGGGCGAATGAATGGAACCCTTCGTCCAAACCCTAAACCACCCAAACCCCAAAACCCTAAAAGGGTTTAGGGTTTTGGGGCATGGGGTGGCGAAGTCTAGCGGGTATGTTGAGGGCTTCAGAGCATAAAAGTTCACGGAGTTAGGGTTTTGGGGCATGGGGCGGCGAAGTCTGCCGGGTAAGTTGAGGGGCTTCAGAGCATAAAAGTTCACGCAGTGACTTCAATCTACTCCTGGGCTCAGGGTTTGTAGGGTTTATTTATAGGGTTTATAGGGGTTATAGTAATTAGGGTTCTAGGGTTGTGGGGTTTAGGGTACGTAGACCCTCAAAAGGCTTTGCGGCATCGCAGGCCAGGCGCCCAATAGTGTGGCAACTGGTGCTTGCCAGCAGCACCCTACACAATTAGGGTGGAGTTGTTTTTCCTTCCCTTTGTTTTTTCTTCCCTTTTTTTTTTGGTTTTCTTGGCTTGTGCTAGGAAAACCACAATTCCCTCCGTATTTTCAAAGGATTCTTACTGCTCTTCCTCAGATTACGGGCTCATTTTGTCGTATTTTCTTGCTAATTTTCTTGTATTTCCAGAGAGAACAAACCATCATTCCCTCTGCATTTTCCTAGGAATCATACTACTTTTCAAAGAATTTCGGATTTATTTAATTGGAATTCTTCGCATTTTCTGGTTCATTTTGTTGGATTTCCATAGAGAAAACCAGCATTCCCTCTGTGTTTTCTCAGGATTCATACTACTTGTCATAGGATTTTGGATTCATTTTGTTTTCTGGCTCATGTTCATGGATTTCCATAGAGAAACCACCATTCCCTTTGCGTTTTCTGAAGATTCATACTACTTGTTCATAGGATTTCGGATTCATTTGTTGGAATTCTTCCTATTGTCTGCTTCATTTTCTTGAGTTTCCATCAAGAAAACCACCATTTCATACTACTTACTTTGCGTAGGATCTCGGGTTCATTTTGTTAGATTTTTTCGTATTTTCTGGCTCATTTGCTTGGATTTCCATAGAGAAAACCACCATTCCCTCTTTGTTTTCTCAGGATTCATACGACTTTTCATAGGAATTAGGATTTCTTTTGTTGGATGCTTCGTATTTTCTGGCTCATGTCATACTGCTTTTCGGCTCCTCTCTAGTCGCTACTGCGATTCGTCATCTGCGTCTGAGCCCTAGCCCTAAACCCTAGACCTTGGACCCCGGACCTTGGACCGGCGGAGGTTTTTGATTTGCAAGCACAATGCGTGCATGATGGGTTTCAAAAAAAGTTTCATATGCTTTGAAGTAAGCTTGCACGGCTTAAAAGAAGCGGGGGGGTTGGGGGGGGGGGGGGGGGGGCGCAGCCCCCCCCATTTGCAAACACAATGCTTGCATGATGGGTTTCAAAAAAAGTTTATGCTTTGAAGCAAGCTTGCACGGCTTAAAAAAAGCGGGGGGGTTGGGGGGGGCGCAGCCCCCCCCCCATTTGCAAACACAATGCTTGCATGATGGGTTTCAAAAAAAGTTTCATATGCTTTGAAGCAAGCTTGCACGGCTTAAAAAAAAGCGGGGGGGTTGGGGGGGGCGCAGCCCCCCCCATTTGCAAACGCAATGCTTGCATGATGGTTTCAAAAAGTTTCATATGCTTTGAAGCAAGGCACGGCAAAGCGGGGGGTTGGGGGGGGCGCAGCCCCCCCCATTTGCAAACACAATGCGTGCATGATGGGTTTCAAAAAAAGTTTCATATGCTTTGAAGCAAGCTTGCATGGCTAAAAAAAGCGGGGGGGTTGGGGGGGGCGCAGCCCCCCCCCCATTTGCAAACACAATGCATGATCGGTTTCAAAAAAAAGTTTCATATGCTTTGAAGCAAGCTTGCACGGCTTAAAAAAAGCGGGGGGGTTGGGGGGGGCGCAGCCCCCCCATTTGCAAACACAATGCGTGCATGATGGGTTTCAAAAAAAGTTTCATATGCTTTGAAGTAAGCTTGCACGGCTTCAAAAAAGCGGGGGGGTTGGGGGGGGCCCCCCCCCCCATTTGCAAACACAATGCGTGCATGATGGGTTTCAAAAAAAGTTTCATATGCTTTGAAGCAAGCTTGCACGGAAAAAAAAAAGGCGGGGGGTTGGGAGGGGCGCAGCCCCCCCCCATTTGCAAACACAATGCTTGCATGATGGGTTTCAAAAAAAAAGTTTCATATGCTTTGAAGCAAGCTTGCACGGCTTAAAAAAAGCGGGGGGGTTGGGGGGGGCGCAGCCCCCCCCATTTGCAAACACAATGCTTGCATGATGGGTTTCAAAAAAAGTTTCATATGCTTTGAAGCAAGCTTGCACGGCTTAAAAAGAAGCGGGGGGGTTGGGGGGGGTCGCAGCCCCCCCCATTTGCAAACACAATGCTTGCATGATGGGCTTCAAAAAAAGTTTCATATGCTTTTGCAGCAAGCTTGCGTGGCTTAAAAA
>CAJNDS010000457.1:0-136158 GCA_905221605.1 Symbiodinium natans | reverse complement strand
GCGCGCAGGGGCCGGCAGCCCCGAATGCCAATGGCGGTGTCAAACTGCGTAGCTCCATGGAAGGCCGCGACGACTTTCAGGACTAGGTTCAAAGAGGCCCATCGAGCTTTCGCTTGCGGACTTCTTAAGCAGCGGCGATTTTGTCGTCAGGACCTGAATGGAATATAGCTGGTGGACCAGATTGGCAGGGTTCTAGCAAGATCGAGCACTATTCGTACGTACTCCATGTTGATGCTGTATCTGGAATCAGCATCCTGCGCACTTTCCCAAGGTTGCGGTCGAGGACGTCTTTGCCTCTCGGGAACTCGGAGCAGCAATCCGCGAGTACACGTTTCGGAGTTAGGACCTCGCATGCAAGTCCTCTTCTCCCCCCCGCCACCCTGCCTGCTCGCCAAGGCGACAAGGCACCAAACGGTGTCAGGCGATTTGAAGGATCGCCTCCAAACGCCGCGCAGGGGCTTCTTCTTCTGGCATCAGTCCTGCAATTGGGTGGGGTGGCGGATCACAAATGGCCTAGTTCTCTCTCAAAAATTCCAAACTCGTCCAAATACTGGCACGGAGAGTTGCAACACGTGTGACCTGAGCCTGAAAACAATGAGACCATCGAAGGGTTCGTTTCCCCAGCTACTGTAACCAATCCAGCACTGACTCAACTTTACTAAAAACCATCCCTGAATCGCCTCTCTGCGTCACGACGGATCTGTGCACACCAGCCATTTGGCTGCCGTGTGGTAGCCAGCTATGCTGACAGTCAAGTTGTGCTCCAGAAGAATGGTCATGAACGGGGCAGGAATGTACCTGACACGTGTGACAAACGTCCGCAGCTCGCACAGCAAGGCTTCCCAGCTTGCAAATGTCTTCGACTCCTTCGCGTCATCCTCTGGCAAGAGACTGTGCCGGCCCAGCTACTTCACATTGCCAAGTCAAATTTTGTAAGGCTTAAGGCATTCGGTTTCAGAGCTTGACTGTGTAGGCTGGTGATTCGAACTTGAGGCGCTTGTGTATTGTGGCGCAGTGCAACAGCCCATTCTGTCAGCATCGTACCGGCACCTTCCCTCCGGGCCAATCCCTCTCCCCAACCCCCCTTCCCACACTCCCCCACTCTGACGAACTCTCAGCAATTTCCAGACGTGTCACATGCCAAACTCCATGTCTCCGGCACCGAAGGTTACGTTGAGCAAACCTCAGCCACAGAGCCAGAGGAGGCAAGGATATGGGGGTGTACCAAAATAAGGGACCCCGAATACAGACTCCCAAATAGTAGGATCCCCCTTATAATAAGGATCGCAATATGGTAACCCTAATTTCGTAAACCCCCATATCAAGCAAACAAGAGAAATAGTGAAATAGTGCTACTGTTGACTGCCACCTCAGGTCGACGTTGAACGAGAGATTTTTCTCTCGAGCTATTGCAGCGACCCTCCATATGACACTCTTGCCTTTGCATTCCATCAATCCCATACTAAATCTACTTGTGTCGAGTCATGTGTACCAAGTAGCGGCAAGCGCAGTGTACCTCAACTCCCAACATCGAAATTATGCAGAACCGTCACTCTAAACCCTAAACCCTCAACCCTAAACCCTCAGCAAAGCGTAATGCATCAGCCAGCAACCGTCGAGCCCGATGGCCAGGGAGAAGCTGGACCAGGATTCATTGCCCTCACTCCGGCTAATGGCACCTGCAGCGAAGTTGGGGGTCTACGATCATCGGGGTGCCTTATTGGGGTCCTTTTCAGAAGGGGATCCTACTATTTGGTGCTCTAAAAATTGTGGGTCCCCTGTTTTCGTAAACCCCCCAAATCTATGGTTTAAAAGGTGGTTGAAAGTCATCTAGTCTTCGAGGGTCATGAGCTGGGGTCCGCCAGGTCGGATCAGGGGCAGAGCTCTGGCTCTCTGGAGGATGGCTCACGCTGCCCAACGCTGCATGCCAGGGCACGGAAAGGGGTGCAATAGATGTCTTGCCTCAGTTCTTGCCAGCTCATCACTTTCCGGGCACCAATAGGAAAGGCAGAGGCCCACATCAAAGGGCCCCACGATGTCTAGGGGTTATGGTGCAAGGCGCATCTTGCTGTGACAGAGAGCCTCTGTCTAAAGTGTATTCGAAGCAAGAAACCGATATGTCCAGGCAGGTCCTTGTTCCTTGGCTGGATTTCTGGCTTAGAATGCTTTGCGTGGGGAGGCATAACGAGGCATGAAGGTCCCAGTTGAGAAAAGCGAATGCCAAGTGAATCCAAGTGAAACCAGGTCCTTCCCAGCTTGGATTAAATGCCACCTGGATTCTTTAGGTTTAGGGTTTAGGGTTTAGGGTTAACAACCCCCCGTACGGATGTGGGAATCGGTCCCGCGGGCTGTTGCGACTCCCCGGAAGAGCCCTGACATCGGAGATATAGTCTGGAGACCTCATCTACTAATTGCTCAAGAACCCCCAAAATACAGAATAGTAAGGGCAATATCGGGATTATTGTTTTTTCTCATTCTTTTGGGGTTCTTCAGCAAATAGTAGATGTTGAACAGCAGAGAGCACAACTCGAAATTAGAAATAGGTGTCGTAGGTGAGGAGCAGCCAGCTGTTGGGCAGTGCTTCAGAAACTTGCGTGTGAATCAAAGAACAATGTGCTGCAAAACATTTTGGAGGGGTGCACATGCCGTGGCGTGTGCAGGAGTTCGGCAGATGCCGGCTAGGATTAGGGATTGTTCAGGATTTCGAGGGCGTTGAGCAAAAAACACACACACACACACACAAACACACACACTTTTGCTCACAGGACGAGTCCTGTTTACTCGAGGTCACATTGGATGGTGAGATGCGGAAAAGTTTGACCAGTCCAGCTGTGCACTCAGCACCCAGGAACTGGTCGGCAGGTACGTTTACACACACACACACAACTTTGTTGCCTGCTCTTGGTGCCTGGTGCAGCTTGTACCCAGAGAGAGAGAAGACAAGCCGCAAAGCCGCCAAAGTCCAAACCAGAAGCCCGAAGCCTCTGCATCCCCGAACGCCAAGCTTCGGAGGCAGCTGCGCTGCGGACCCAGCGCACACAGCATCCGTTGGACCCGCTACCTTGCTTCTGACTTTGGCTTTCCCGAACAGAACCATCCGCACATGTTCGGTCTACGAAGAAGGTCGCAGCGAAAAGCTGCGCTCCCCACAAAGCACGGCGTAAGCTGAGGAAATGAGGAAACCTTGCCAGCACACACAGCTGGCTTCTCATTCATTCAAGCACTTTGGAGTTGAAGGTGTTGAGAGTCTGGGCTGGGGTTAGGGTATATAGGTTTCAGGTTCTGGGGCTTTGGGTTGCGGGGTGGTTGGAAGGCGCCAGCTTCCAGAGCGCACACACAGAGCAAAGCAGATCTTGAACGCGGAAGTTGACAACGTGATTACAACGGGCCAGCACATAGACGGAACATTCTGATGTCAATGAGATTTGCACTTGTGTTTGCTTGTTTGCTGCCAACACCTGGCACCCTGCATGGAACAATCAGCAGCTTATATAAGTCCAATATCGGAACTGTGGCACACGAAACCCAGTTTACAACTGCTCGTCTCACATCTCTCACGCCAGCATGCGCTTTGGCTCAGGGTGTTTCCGTTTCTGAGAGTTCGGAAAGCTGTAGGGTTGATGGTGGTAGCGGTTGCTCGGCACGAGCCCTAGTATACATTTCGGAGCACTGTTGCTATCTTTGCCAGCTTTGCCGTGCATGTTCTTCCCTGCCTGTTCATCCCGACACCTAGACCCGCAAGCGTCAGCGGCAATGGGGCAGGGCCTCATCTGGGTGTAGACAAAACCGAAGCCAGAACCCACAAAAGAACACAAACAGGACACAAAGGGACGGCGACGAAACGGAACTCGAACAATTTAGTCTCAAGCTCTCCATCCTTGTCAGACAAGAAGCCCTCATTGATGACCAGTTCGACGCCAGAGTGCGAGCCTACCCCCAGGAGCACCTGGAATTGCGGGATCAACTGACTCCTTCAAATTGCAGTTCCTATAGGCGGCTGGAAAGATGCAGATGCTTTCCGTTTCGTAGCTCTCCAGAGAGGCAACGTAAGTCAAGCACGCACGCGGGGGGGCAGAATTTAAGCCCTGCAGGGGCAGCTCATGACCGCTTCTGCTAAAAGACACAACATCGTCCTGCGGATTGCCTGTGGGCTCAAATGGGTTCAACATCTAGGACCTTGCCGCTAGTTTCATGCCAATCAAGACAAATTACAACGCAAGTGCCAACCCAACAATCGACCTAACCATAAAGTGACATGACTAGTGAATCAGTGTGCGCATCTGCCCCCCACCCCCCCACCCCCCCACCCCCCAAAGAAAAAAAAAACCTGACAAATGTTGCCACCATCACAGGGTTCACGCTTCCCAGCAACAGGCTTGTGTGTATCTTGTGAGGCGCGACACCGAGCCTGAAGACTGGTGGGCAATAAGCATGCCACGGGCATCATTGTGCTCTTCCTAAGGCTCAAGCGGCTAAAGCTATATATATATATAAACAATAAAGTAATATATACATATATATATATATATTGAACCATTCTAAACCCATCTAAACCCAGCTCGAAAAGATCAGGCACGAATGCGTCGCTCTTCGCTGTGGTCTCCACGTCAACACGTACTGGGAGCTGGAGCTTGCGCAGCTGCACCTGGAATACAGTTGTCCGTCGTTGTTGCTCGCTTTTGCTCGTGTTGAACTTGTTGTTATTGTTGCTCTTCTTCTTCTTCTTCTTCTTCTTCTTCACGTCACCGTTGGGGTTGTTGTGGCTGTGGTTGTGGTTGTGGTTGTGGTTGAGGTTGAGGTTGAGGTTGAGGTTGAGGTTGAGGTTGAGGTTGAGGTTGAGGTTGAGGTTGGGGTTGGGGTTGGGGTTGGGGTTGGGGTTGGGGTTGGGGTTGGGGTTGGGGTTGGGGTTGGGGTTGGGGTTGGGGTTGGGGTTGGGGTTGGGGTCTTTATTGTGTTTCTTTGTTTTTGTTGCTGCTGCTGCTGTTGCTGTTGCCGTTACCAAGCCGGCTCTAAGACCTACAAGCGGTGAGTCTGGTCTCACGCGGGGCCAGAGCATCTCCGAAGCTTCAATTTTTGAATTACGAAGATAGGCACGTTTATCTACGTTTCCTGATACGGAGGCATGGCCCCAAACCCGAATCGAGTACTCAAAGCAAGCTTGCTTTGCGGAGGGGGTTGCTGGATTGGGATTGGAAACGCAAGCGCTGCCCGACAGATTCAGCTTCAGGCACTTCTATGCCCGTGCTGAGTTTTGCTTTATGACGTGCCTGCGCGTTAAAAGGTTTAGATCGGCCCTGCAAGGCATGCGCGGCTCGCGATCGAAGATCTGGGAACCTTGTGAGCGTTCTAGCTCGCACTCGCGTTGCGCCGTCTCATTCCTGTTCGCCGCTTGGGCTACACATCGTACTCCCGTCTTCTTGGTGCTGCACCATCGCTCCAGGTTCCGCGGCTTTGGCCTGAGCCTTTCCTTATGTTTCGCTCTCGCTCGTGTGTGGCGTATACTGTGTGGCCCGGGGCGCAGAATGCGCAGATTCAGGCACAGCCAGGCCGAAGAATGCCTAAGAGACAGCCATGGCGCCGGTGCATACTCCAGGTAGCCGTAGTCCGAGCCTACCGAATTCCTGAGCCAAGGTTGGGATGAGTACGAACATTGATACAGTAGACTGCAAGGGGTGTGGAAGAGGCTTCTAAGCCCGACTGAGAAATACAGAATCGAACAGCAAAGTCGCAATCCTGCGGCGCATGGCTCGATAACCCTCTATCACTCTCCAAAGCTTGCACATAGGTCTGGCAGAGGCTCAGCGTAGCGCACGACTCAAAAACGGCTTCCAGCCCCATGGCTTTGGCAGTCAGGATGGCTTGCTGGCCTCGCAGAGGCAGTAAGCACCCCTGAAGCTCAAACATCCCGGAGCCCAACACATCTTGGACAGCAAAAGCGACCAAAAGATCCAAGGCTTTCTGTAAAGCACTACATGAGAGTTCCAAGGAGGCCTGTACCGGAAATAATCTGCTGGATGCGCGTCTCGCCGCCGGACCACACTTTCCTTGTTTCGGGGCTTCCAGGGCCGTAGCCGCGACAGCAGTCTAAAGTTTTTCCGAAGTCCTCGTTAAACTTCTGAAAGCTCTGGAGGGAAGCAGAGGTAGGGAAGATGAAAGCAAGAAAGCAGGTAGGAGTACACAGAACCAGGCTTCGAAGCGGCATTCAGAAAGGGATCCTCCGGAACTTCCTTCCATGGCGGCATGTAGGCCTGCAGAAGAGCACGCATGGCCTGCCAGTTCTTCATGTCCCCTGCGATGTGGAGCCTTAGGTCGAGTGATGTTGCACAACTCGATGACATCTCCCCTAAACCCTAAACCCTAAACCCTAAACCCTACACCCTAAACCCTAAACTCCAAACCCTAAACCCTAAACCCTAAACCTCGATAGTGCCTTGGTACCTAATGGGGCAAGTAGCAGAGAGGCACGTTCCCCACACTGGCAGCAGTGTGGAGAGCGGTCGTTGGAGCAGTACCTCTCCGGCTTCGAACCGTGGTAGAGCACGTAAAGGCCTGGGTCGCACTCGGATTGTGGATGAAGGCTTCAGGCGAGCCACTAGTTTGCCTGAATCACAAACAGCTTGCAGGAACAAGGACATAGGGACGGATTCGCTTCTGCTTGGATGCGTCCTCCGTCGGCTGCAAAGGGAGGAAAGCCCAGGCTGAAAGGAGGTCCATGTCGTCAGGGCAGAAAACCTCTTCGCCATCTTCAACAAATTAGGGAGCGGGCAACCTGAACCTGATAAAGGTGCGAAACTTCAGGGAAACGGCTTCGGTGGCCGTGGCAGTACTGCATCCCATGACAACAGCTTGTGACATGAGTCACATGTGTGTCAGACTCCGATGACATCCCACAACCTGAAAAGCTCGAAAGCGGCATGAAGCATCAACTCTACACCCTAAACCCTAAACCCCAAACCCCAAGCATTGCCACGCATCAAAGACAAGAAGCCTCGACGTGGTTGATCGAGATCATCCCAGGATAACGGCGCTTGTCTCGCAGCTCGTGGAGCCATCTCTCAGGACTATTCCTGATCTTATAGACTTGTAGGGCATTCCGCTCATATCGACACTCTTCTGCTGAAAAAAACTTTGAAGGTACTTAGGATTGCCTGTTCGGATGCGGCTGGGCTCTTCGGGGTTCATAGGCCAATATTAGTTCGCTGCATGGGCTCGCGGAATGAAGAATCTTGCAAGTACTGAAATTCAAAGTCCAAAATTCCAGTAGGAGAGCCACTCTGTGGTCGGGAAGACGGACCTGTCCGTTGACTTTACTACTTACTGGCTTGCAACCACTTGGTATACCTAGAGCGCTTGTTTAGGAAACTCCCACCAGGGGCAAGGGAGGATCATGATCGGGCTGGGGCCGGCGTAGCCAAACTCCTCTCGCCAGCTGTGTAGCACGTTGATAATGGACTGATCGCGGAGGCAAGTTGGGTCCGGGGCTCGGCGCTGCATGTCCATCACAGCTTGCAAAGTCGCTTCGGCAAACTCCTGCTCGCGCATCCGTGCGACGTAGTAGAGCACGACTCCGGCATTCACATGGTGCAGTGCCACTGCATGAGGAGCTGCCAGCAAATGATGCTCCTGCATGCTGTCGAACTCTTTCCACAGGTTTGCGATGTCGTCAAGCACGATGATGTCCCCGATATCTATGGAGATGATCTTGCTGATGTCTGGGGGCAGAAGGAGGTGGCAAACAACCCGTGCAAGAATTGCTTTTCCAGCAGCACCGAAGCTGCAACTTTCAGTTGGGTATCTCTCCAAGTACATGGAGAACTGTGGGTGGGTATCGAAGTTAATGTACTCGAAGGTCACACCCTCAAACTTGGGCCCCTGGTCTTTGAGCTCGTCGACGGCAAGCTGCCATGCATGCAATCCAGGAGCATCCCCGAGCACCACCACGCGCAGAGGTGTGGTTCGATGTTGGAGGACACTCCACAAGGTCAGAAACCCGGTCTTTGCCCAATCGCCCAAGCTCACGAAGAGCAGTGCCACCTGGGCATGGGCTGTTCCATTTCTCGGCTGTGAGGCATGGGCGAGGAAGTAGCCGTGTCCGCTGGGCGCTTCCCGGCGGCGGGTGAAGACCTCAACCACCGCAAACTTGAAACCCAAGGGCCGAAGGGACCATGGGCTTGCAAAAAACCCTGTTTGGACACCGGAATGCCGATGACGCCTGCTAGGACAGCAACATTGAAGTCTCCAGAACCCCCACACATGCCCTGCTGTGATGTAAAACAGGCACTCCCTATGGCCCTACGCCCTACATCGACACAAATACAACGCCTGTGGACCCCAAGCCCAAGCCTGTAGGTTGGGAATGAGGCTGTACGCCAAGAAGTCAAAGGCCTGGAGAGAAGCTCCTAATCACTGCCCTAGTCCTATGAAAATCTGTATCCACACACTAAAGAACTACTGTACGAACCAGATCGGAATTCCTGGCGGCGTGGCTATCTGGCTACGCGGACTGTATTCGGGTTTCCGAAGGGCTTCAGGGTGTTCTGAGATGATCTGCTGCAGCCTCCGACTAATCTTCAAGGAGCACCGGACGGTGCGCCAAACCCTAAACCCCAAACCCCAAACCCTAAACCACGGACTGCTGGGCTCATGGGCTCGATCCACTAAGTTGAGGGAGCTCGCCATTTAGCTATTGGCTCTTTGTAGGACATAGCGTCTTAGCGCAAGCTATCTTCCAAAACGATGATTTGCACAGCCCTGGTCCCTGGGACTTTGGTGCAAGCTATCTTGAAAAATATCACATCGCAAGCCCTGGTCCTTAACCTTTCTGCCTCGAGTTATCTACAATTGACAAATTGGTTCACAGCGCTTCAAGCCTCGCCAGACATTTTGCAGTCTGCGCAGTGCGGCTTTTCCACCACGCTTCAACAAAAACTGCTCAGCCCTTCGGATGTCAGACGCTGCGCGTTGTCGTGGGCAAATCCAAACATCGCTTAACTTTACTTGATGTCTTGCTTGAACCTTTCGAAGCCGAAGACACATCTACGATACGTTTGTTTAAGTTCTTCAGCCTCGACTTCCAGTCCTCACAGCTTGAAGCATGGATGCTCCAGCACACATCGGGGGCCTGCATCCCGGCTTCATAGAGCTGCAAGGAGGGCTCGAATGTTTCGCGCACCTCCTCCACGTTGAGCTCCTGCCTGAGGGTCGGCCACGCCCACCACGACACCAACACGCCCCCTCAGCCTACTCCTACTACCTTCCTCAACTACGGCTGACACCCTCCTTCTCAAATCGCGCTGAAGGACGCGCAAGTTGCTACCGAGCTTCATCCGTTGCCGCTTTGCAGCTGAGATGTGCCCCATAAGGTAAATGTAGTACGTCTCCTTGTGGTCAGGTCTTATGGTCACTCCGAGCATCACTGTCCAAAACCTAAAGCCGCACAAACTTTACAGCCTTGAAGTCCTGAAAGGCCTACAGTGTCCTACGAGCAAAAAAAGAGTCTTCAGAAACCCCGTCTGGAAATTCCTAACTGGCGGCAAAAAACCTTGAACATCCGACCGGCGGACCTCCACTTCACAAAGCCCCCAAACAAGCTCTGGTTAGGGTTCAGGGTTCAGGGTTCAGGGTTTAGGGTTTAGGGTTTAAGGTTTCGGGTTTAGGGTTTAGGGTATTCAAAAGGCAACCGGGTCAAGGAGCCAGGCGGAAGAGCGCCCGGGCCAGGCGGCGATTGGCAACCGACGTCTCCGCAAGCAGTTCTTCGGCCTCCTGGCAGCTTTCAGGGTGGTTTGCGTACTCAAATGGTGGTTTCCGAGATCAGGGGTACCTTATTGGGGTCCTTAAAGACTTAGAAGAAAAGGATCTTAGCATTGGGGTGTTTATATTAGGGGTCCCTTGTTTTGGTGATCCCCAAATGTTCCGAAAGTATGAAAAGTCCTGTGATTGCAGGAGCATCTGGTGCGAAAACCCTTCGCATGTTTCTCGCCTTGTATGTGAAGTACCAGGCGGAACAAGAGGAAGGACCAGCGGAGTGCATGCTGACTTACAAAGAATACACTGCAGTATACACATTACAGGACAGCCGCCAACGACTGGGCCCCTCCACTCTCCACACTCGTTTATGTAAACAGTTTTGTTTTTGCATTAAAGCCTTTAACGCCACCTGCCCGATCAACCCGCGAGAAATGACACATTCAACGGTGCCAGAGCCCTCTGACTCATGTGATAAGTCCTGCAGGGTTTGCAGCTTGACCTCGGCACGAGGGCACGGCATGATCGGCATTCAGCTGAGAATGGTTTAATGTGAGATTGGATGGGACTATGAAGTCTTCATAGTCCGCATGGTTCGTTTGCGCATCTGGACGTTACAAAGGAACGTGCGCACACACGCACAGACACCCACACCCACACGCACGAGAACACGCACACGCACTTGCGCGCGCTCACCCACGCAACCACGCACCCACGCGCCCACGCGCCGACGCACCCACGCG
Source organism: Symbiodinium natans (assembly GCA_905221605.1). NCBI lineage: Eukaryota > Dinophyceae > Suessiales > Symbiodiniaceae > Symbiodinium > Symbiodinium natans. The sequence goes on along the minus strand of CAJNDS010000457.1, from coordinate 125,671 downwards.
CACACGCACCCACAAACCACGCGCCCACGCGCCCACGCACCCACGCACCCACGCACCCACAAACCACGCACCCACGGCCCCACGCGCCCACGCGCCCACGCGCCCACGCGCCCACGCACCCACGCACCCACGCACCCACGTACCAACGCACCTACGCACGCATACGCACGCGCACGCACATGCATACACGTGCACGCACATGCACACACACACACACACCCACACACGCACACGCTTGCAATCAGCCACCCATGCATCGACTCGCCCACGCACCGAGCCACAAAGGCTGTGCAGAAAAAGTTGTCGAACCGAAAGAATCTAGACTCTCACGCCAGCACAAGAAAAATCTGCCACGTGGCGAAGCGGTCCTTCAGCGCGTCCACGGCTATTAGAGCAGTACGCGCAGAGGCCGAGGTGAAAAGGCGCCAAGCATCCACACTGCCTTGCGTTCAACCCCGGGCTCTGAAGCCCTCGATCCCCCTTAAACAACCTCTCAACTTTGCTCCCTCAATAAACGAAGATTGGACGACTTATAGAATATTTGAAGAGGCAGAGTGGAGTCGAGGAACAAGATCATCTGGCTCAGACCCACTGGGCTTAGGGTCTACGGTTTTAAGCACTGACAACCTGCCAAAGACCATGTAGACGCTGTGTAAATGACGAGGAGGCCGACTTCGAAACATCAAGAGATATGCCCTGGAAAATGCAGTTTCCAATGAGCACGCCAATCGATGCGTAAAAATCGGGCGATGGGAGTTTAAGCGACTGAGGTACATAGCAGCTTGGGCAGCTTGATGGGCTTAGTGGGGGCCAGGATAAGGAGAGCAGGATTTACGGACGCGTGAGCAGGGAAGGCAGGGAAGGGCATACTCTGGCACACAGAGCTCTCCCGTTCCTCCGGCGCGTGCGACAAGTTAGGTTTGAAGACCAGCACGTTGAACTTTGAAGCAATCCATCGGCCGGGAGACAACGGTCAAACCGGCCAGCACTGCTCTCCAGTGCAAAGGGTTGACGGACAACTCCCAATCCAGCACAGTTGATGCTTCTTGGCCTTGTGACCTTGAACACGGAGCCCGAAGGAAAACACAGCGCCTCTAGCAGCAAGGAAAACGGTTTGATGTGATGACGATTGAACATGGAGGTCTGCAATCTGGTGGGTGGGGTTCCCTTACCACGCTGCGACCCAATGTACGGGGATGTCGTTGTTTGCTTGTGCAGGCGTGGGCCCGGGCCAGGTCATTTATAAGCATTGTGTTTGCAGATGCTGCCCCCCACCCCCACCCCCGCCCCGAACCCGGCTTCTTTTTAAGATCTCATGCCATGGAAAGGAGTTGCTGCAGCAATAATACGAGCATACACCCTCAACTCGAGCGCTCTAAACCTGCTCCGTGACATCTTGCAAGGCTTGCCATGCAGGACATCATGCCCTCAAATGCAACTGCCTCAAAACCCCTACGTGGTGAGTGTTCATTCTGGCTTTTGGTGAGTGTTCTTTTGGCTCCATCCAAAATATTGGTGAGTGTATTTATCGGTCCTTGTGAGGGGTACTGGCATTTTAAACCACAGCACATACAGTATACATATATGAATATATATATATATACATATATATATATATAGATGTATAAATACATACATATATACATATATTCACCCTTCCTCAACCCACCCATACAACCATTGTGTTGCGACCGGCTGCGCCGAGGACGTGGGACGCGGGATGACACTAAACCCCTCACAGTTCTCACCCTTTCTAAGCCCGAAGAGGTCTAAACCGCATGGACCCCCAAAGATCTACATAAACCCTAAAACTCTACACCGTGCTAACCCGAAAAGACCTGAAGTGACAGAGGCTCAGCTTAAGGGCCTTATAGGGATGGTGCAGGTAGGTCCGAAAAAAAAAAGGGAAAGCACCGCACAGCTGCAGGTTTTCTCCCACAAACCCCTCGCATCCCTTTGGAAAGTGGCTCTCCGAAGTCTAACTCCACTGAACCTGACTGCACGTAAACCCACCTAAGGCTGGAGGCCACTTCTAGATGTGGTGAGGACTCGTAGAGAGCCCAGGTGCCCCATCCTCTTCTGCCCCCCCCTCCCCCCCCCCCCCCCTTGAGCTCGGGCCAGCTGCTGTGGTCACTGTCCAGGAGGTAGGTCCGCATGAGGCCGGCGATGCCGTCAAGATCTTGGCATGCAACTCTGAGCCCCACCTCAAACCCCAAGCCTCTCGCTTCAGCTGTTGAGCCTAGAGCCCTAGCATGTCCAAGTCCCCTACCGCAAGGATTACACGATGTTACACGGGTCCCATCAGTCGACTTTTCTCCAGGCCGTTCCTGGAAGAATATCTTCTAAAACCTGTGGCCTGGGTTTGATACGCGGACCCTGTGCAAAGGATGCTACATGCGCACAAGCCACGAGTGCTGTAAGGACAGAATTGTGCATGACATTGTATCCTAGCTGCGGTCAGAATGATTTCGACTGCTTCAACAGGACCTTCTGTTGAAACGCTTCTCAGGACAGTATACGAACAGAGCCAGGCGGTGAAGAACACGCACGAAGAGTGCAGTGGGTCATGGTACTGCAAGGATTTATACGCCGTACGGTACGGTAGTGACTTCGCTTTGTCCCTGAAGCCCACATGAGCTACGTGAGTCCCAGGGTCTGAATCAGCAGAGTTGCTCTGACGATAGTCTTCCTCTGACCGTGATAAACGTGCCAAATCCACAGGCGACAGTGTACCCAAGGCCTTGAGAACGGCGCTGACGACACTGACCTGGCAACAGCCTTCGCGCATAGTCGCGTACTGTTCCTTAGTTTGCACGACGCGCGAAGACTGGACTCAGATCGTCAGTCGCTGGATCCTGAATCCACTAGAATGTCACAACCACAGCATGCAGAACAATGTCCCTGCCGCAAAATCTGGGCGGAGCGGCCCGCGCCCCCCAGCCGGAACTTAGAAACAAGATGAAACATGTTCAACCCAGACTACCCCACCCAATCTAGCTAAGTACCCCGTGCTTGTATCTAGAGTTCTTTGACTACAAGCACCCCGATGTTTTGGAGTTGGAGGCGGGGAAATCTGGCTAAAACGGTTCTGGACACGTGCCGACCTGGCGTCAGGACAGCCATGCTCTCGCGGGTGCATCAGTGTGGCATCAGGGCAACATGCCACCAGCAAGGCGATGGAAGGAAAGCACTGCATGCAGTCAGTCTAGATATCCGCGACCCATGGCGCGACGAGAGCCCTGGTGGCTAAGCAACTTCGCTGCCTTTCACGGGGGCCATTGCAGTCGGGGCTCACATGCCCTGCAGACAAGGGACGCTGAGTTGCATCGGGCGTAAGATGTTAGTTTCCTGTAAGGTATATACCACAAAATAGCTGACATAATCAGCGTTTCCATCTATTCGGCGTCAGCGAACCGATGGTCAGACACCTATGGCATTGAGCCGATGGGACTAGAACCACCAAGGCCACGACATGAACACAAGGGAGACCCAATCTGCATCTCCAAAGTACTACTACTACTACTACTACTACTACTACTACTACTACTACTACTACTACTACTACTACTACTACTACTACTACTACTCCTACTCCTACTCCTACTCCTACTACTACTGGAACGCATGAAGACCAAAGCCTTGAAAATGTGTGTCCCCAAATCCAAGACTGTAGCCACGACTCTAACATGACCTGGGTCCAGGTGGAACACTCGGCTGCAACCGAACAACACCCCTGAAGAAACCGGCATGTCCTGTTTTTTGAAGGGTGTATCACTGAAGGCAAGGCTGCAGTACTTACATCGGTTCAGGATGGGCTTAGATCTGGTTCGGGAATGGGGAGTCGGATTGAACCTGCAGGGTTCTACAGCTCGATGAAGGCTTGGGCTTGCACATTTGAGACAAAATTTGCTTGGGGACCTTTGCGCCTGAATGCTCGTGTTGATGGAACCGTTTGCTAATATGGCTCCAAAAGCTCCAACGCCCCAAAGGAGCACTTGCAACGCACACCAGCAGTGCAGAGTCTTTGGTCGCAGGTTTGCAGCTGCTAGGCGGACTGGATATCACCTGCCTCAAGTCCTCATGCAAAATGAGGCACGGCAAGCCACTACCATGGCAGAGCATCAAAGGCCATGGGACTGGCCCTTACGCTTTGCCACTCCGCATGTCGTTCTGTAGCTCGCGACTGCTCGCACGACAATTGTGCATCGCGTCCTGGTGCAACTTTTCGCAGACTTGGTACAGCATGTCCTCGAAGTCAACTCCACGCCAAGCTCGTGTTCTTGCTCGGAGCAATCACTTCTAGACAGCCTCAATTGGAAAGCCATCGCCATGCGACGTCGAATCTTCAATTCCTGGTCCCGCGAAAGGTTGCCGAGGCAGATCCACAAGGGTGTCAGAAGATGTCAGCTGCATCAGATCGTGCATGGGGCAATCGAGAAATGACGTAGGCTAGCCCTCGAGCAGTGGGGTGTGTGGCCTGGACTGCAGATCCTTGGCTGGGTGTAGTGCTGCAAAGCCGAGCCATACATACAATCGCAAGTGCCACTGGCCCTGACTCAACGATACTCAACGCTCAATGCTTCGCCAGGAGTGTGCGCACGTGGCTTGTGCGCGACTTGCAGACTGACGCTTCTCAACTTCGTGAGGAGCTCGGGAGGCTGACAGGAGCTATGAGCTATTGGAACACTTTAACAAAGCAGAAAGGTTATGCCCCTGCCACTTGCCACATCATCGTGACACGAGGCGAGAGCGCGATTTGACACCCTCAGCGGAAAATCTTAGGTTCTTTCAATGCAATCGACGCTTGCCATGCCTGGGTGAGAGCAGCGTTTGGATTCAAAATGCTCCCAAGAGACCGTGTCGACTCAAGTTGAAATCCTCAAGCCTAGAATTGGTGTGGCCAAGAAACTCACACCGGGGGGTTGCCAGCGCTGCTTTACAATTACAGTTTCTTAGTCTTTGGACGCGCTTTGAGTAAACTCATATACCGAAGGCTTGACGCTGTTTCTGACACGCACTCATGCTCATACAAGCTTTGTGTCTAGCCCCGAAAGCCCCAAAACTGCACATAAAACAGCTCTGCTTGGTGCAGTCCGGGATCCTGAAGAAGGGCCTTAAGCACCTGAATCAGCCGCGGCTTGCTTGTTGCTCGTGAAGGCATCATTTCTGTTAAATCTGCAGGTAAGGTTTGAGTCGCGGCTATAGGGCTATAGGGAGTTGCTATTGCGTCGTTTTTCGGGGGAGAGGCGTATCTGCATACGCAATACTCAACCATCAACGCGCAATCCATTTCTTTCAAACCCACCGTACTGTACAACGTTGTTGCTCTCAGGTATGACAAGCATGAGCCCATCAAGGCGCCTCGCCAAGGCGCGAAGCTTCATGCTGGGAATTCCGTACCTGCGACGCAATGTTCAATGAAATTCGTTAGATGGGCATGGCGGTTGTAGTTTACTCCCTCCACCCCTCCCACTACCCATGAATGCACTGGTGCAATGGGTGGCAGTGGGTGGGGGGGTTGGTCCTACCTGCAGCAAAGCTCCGGACCTTGAGGCAAAGTACCCACTCGAGTGGCCCCACCTGAAGAAAGAAGCGGAGCGCGCGTCTAAAGGGAATATGTTCACTGGGAATCGGATGTACATATAGTCGGTTGAGGACACCAGGGTTTGAGGTTTGAGGCCTCACAACACTCAAGAGGGGGCTCCACGAACCTAAAACGCCAGCAGTTGCAAAGCACGAGAGGGCTTCTTAGGGTTGAGTTCCTCGTGAAGCCTTCGGTGGCGATTCCGGGCTAGGCATAGTTTAAGCATTGGGTTTTAGGGTCTAGGGTTTTAGGGTTTGGGGTTTTAGGGTTTAGGGTGGTCGAGCCTGCAATACCTTGGAACCTGCTGTTTGCGCAAGGAACCTGCGATTCGTGGGCGACAGGAAGCCGTGCCAGTGGTTCTTGTCAGCAGCTCAGTTCATATGCGAAAGCCCTGATTCCCTGAATGCAACATACCGGAAGACACCCATGTATACACAACTGCTACAAGTACTAGACATTACTACGCCCACCATCCCTCAACGGCCCTCAGACATCTTCAGGCCCCAAAAGCCCAACGTGCTGGAAGACATTCTAAGTATATCTCGAATCCTGGCTCGCCCGGACCCCGCTCACCTGGTCGGCCATGATCCACAAGGCATGGTACACGTTCCGGCGATCCCAGTTCCACTCGCCTTGGACCGGCGGCCACTGGGTGGTGTGATGCCAGGACGACGAGCCCACACCTTGAAGAAGCGGCCGCACGTTGATGTACACACGCTCCTCCGCGTCGGTTAGGGCATCAGGGAGGCGCCATCGCCGGTGACGGACGCAGGATGCTATCATATGCACGGCCTCCTCAACGGATGTCCCTGATAGGGCAAGGTCCAAGTCCCTTGAGTCCGCGAGATCGGCGACGACACTTCCTTCGCCGGGGGCATCCCTGGCAGATGCAACAAAGCGCAGGTGTAGGAAGCCCTTCGGGTGCATCCGGGCGAGGGCCCCTCCGATCAGTGCCAGAACCTTGGTTGTATAGTGCTCAAGTTCAGCCTTGAGGTCTACAGCGGCTTGAAATGGCGATTTCTCGAAAGTAGGGTCCCTGTTTGGGGTCCTTATGACAAGGCGGCCCCGGTTATTTAGGGCACCCAAAATTTTGACCATAATTTTAGAGGACTGGCCGCATGTTCTTGCAATGAGCCAAGAAGCTGCCACATCCAAGCTGCAGTGCCATCTCCGCTGCACGACCAGGGTCTGGAGTGTTGCCATCGCCCTTGGTCAGGGGACTTGGCGTCCATGCCAGATAACTAACCCTCCAATGCTTCGTATTCTGGCGGAAGTGGTCTTGAAAACAACGAAGTTCCATAAGTTAACAAATATGGCAAGTCCACATGCAGAAACTTTCCGAGCGACGACGGGCCATTTCTGCCGAGGGTTGTTGTCAACAGTAAGCTAATTGGGGTCCAGGTGGATATATCGACCGTAGATTATTCCAACCTGCAATTCTGGACAGTGCTTAGTCCTTAGTAGATTGGCAGCTCAGGCGCGCTGGCTGCAACCACACGAAGTGGTCGAAGGCATCAGTCCCCGTGGCGGGCAACGCCCAACTAGCCAAGTCGGCCTGGTTGTCTGCGGAACCGCGGCTCCTTCTGACCTCACTTGCAGACCACAGTGCTTTATGTAGACGATCGCTTCAGGCCACTTTAATTAATGTAGAAGGAGATAATGAAGGCTATTTGATACTACATGCCCGTCCCTCCCTGGCGTGGCTGTGGGCTTCTACTGCTGCGCCACCTGTTCGACCTCGTTTGCCAATGGCCACTACATATTTCTACTGCAAGTTGCTGAGGCCTGGCCGACAACAACAAACCTTCACTCGAGTAAACCCGTAGAGAATCCTGAAACTCTGTACACAACAGGCTGTACCCACCTAAAAAAAGACTGAGAAAACATCGCCAGGAATCCAATGTGTCATGAAGCCGTGATTCCTGCGACGCGAGGCCGCAGAAGGCATCTTCAACAGTCTCCTGGACAGCCTCGCCTGGTAGGTGTTGATGCTAGTTTTGAGGGGCTTTGTGTCAGGCTACACGTTGTGCAGAAATTTCAGATGCGCATGGCTGCAAGCTGATTCAAAGAAGGTACTTAGGGGCAGATACCATGTGTCAGCATTCTGAGCTCTGCCCGCAGGTCTGCAACCTCACTTCATGCTTACCTCCTTCGGAGCCTGTGAGCTCGACTTCGTAGAAGCGGACGAAGTCCTGCAACAAAGGCATCCCAGAAAAGCCATCGGACAGTCCGTGGCTCACGGCAATATGTAGCCGGGCCATTTCGGGTTCGCCACTTGTTCCGGGCAGCTCCAGCAACACGGCGTGCATGGGCCCCGTGAGGAACTGGCGTGCGTTGCGCCCATCCAATAGCCAAGCCGACCGCATCTCGAGCTGCTGGCTACTTTCGCATCGAACAACCTCCAAAGGCACGTCAACTGAGTCTCCCTCAGCATGCTCGAGGCGAGGCCATGCTGCCCACAAGACAGAGCCAACAGAGTCCAATATCCTGGCCAAACGTGTAGGCTGCCTGCTTTGGTGCGAGACACTGCCACTGAGCAGCATCGCCCGAGAGAAGGACAAGTTCGATGCAGCTTCCATGGCAAAATCCCACAAAGCAGGTGGGTCTGCAAGATGAACACCTAGGGCACCGTGCTTCTTCTTCAACCTCTGCAGCGCACGCACGAGCGCTGCTTTGTTCACAGCTGACCGTGACTCCAGGGCCCAACAAACAGATAGTGAGAACATGTAGGGCCACTCCCGCACGCGGAAACTTTTACAGTCAACCGGCTCTGCTGGCCGATCGGATTTGCTGGATGGATCTGCATTCCGCCCATCGGCCACCAGCGTCATGAAGTCCAGGACGGTGTCGCAAGCAAGCGCATCCCTCAAGGAGAGGTTCCTAGTTCATGGTTGGGATGGTGTTAAAAATCTATTTTTTTACTCCTTATTGGGTTTAAGTACCCTTAAACATGTAAAATGTTGCCCAACTATGACGAAGGTGCGGCGCCTGCTTGCGCCGCAAGGATCCCACAAGGGAGGTGAGCCTCAGTGAGTCGAAGGCAGACGCCAGCGCCATGTCCGGTGTAAGTTGGGCTCCTGCTTCCTGGTCAGGGTTTAGGGTTTAGGGTTTAGGGTTTAGGGTTTAGGGTTTAGGGTTTAGGGTTTAGGGTTTAGGGTTTAGGGTTTAGGGTTTAGGGTTTAGGGTTTAGGGTTTAGGGTTTAGGGTTAGGGTTTAGGAGGACTATGGTGTAGTGGTGCAGTAGAGATTCGAGGCAAAGGTTGTGAAGGGCCAATTGTAAGAGCCAACATGTGCAACTCGGGACCCGGATGTAATTCGGTTCGCAGGGTTCCCTAAACCCTAATAACCCTAAACCCTGAACCCTTAACCCTTAAACCCTAAACCTTCAACTTCAGACCCCGGGCTCACGCCAAGAGGAGACGAAAACTTTTGCAACTTGTTTCGGGCTCGGCTGAAGGCAACACAGCGTAAAGCTTGCGCCATCTTGTGACACACCTTCAGGCACAGGAGCCAACACAAAAAATATGAAGCATGCCTTGAACTTGAGGCCGGGGCGTTGAAGTAAAGCCTTCTTTCTTTCTTTGAGGCCCAGATTCGGACAGTTGGTGAACGTCTGTTTTGAAACTTGAGGGTTTAGGGTTTAGGGTTTAGGGGGCGCAAACCAGCATCTTGAACTTGAGGCCCAGGTGGCCAGTGAAAGGCATCAAGCGAGCATGATCAAGAGAAGCTTGTCCGGTCGGACGTTACTCCGAAGTCACCCATGCCTAAACCCTAAACCCTAAACCCTAAACCCTAAACCCTAAACCCTAAACCCTAAACCCTACACCCTAAACCCTAAACCCTAAACCCCTAAGCCCTAAACCCTGACATTCCCTGGGCCCAGCTCCTGGTCCAACAGCTCCAGGAGTTGCTGGTGTGAGTGGGTTAGATCACCTCGCGACCGCCCTGGGGTCTCCGTGACCTCAGCCTCAGCCGCAGTCGCCTCCACCCAAACGTACTCCAGCCTTGGTTTAGGGTTTAGGGTTTAGGGTTTAGGGTTTAGGGTTTAGGGTTTAGGGTTTAGGGTTTAGGGTTTAGGGTTTAGGGTTTAGGGTTTAGGGTTAGGGTAAAGACACCCTCACATGCACCCCGCAAGTCGGCCGATAAGCCATCAGCTTCTGAGTCCGAGTAAGCACAATGCAAACATGGCAGGTCTCGATGTTTCCGGCTCCGCGTACGCATCGTCCATGCGCACGTGCTGTGCGCGTCGTTTAAGGTTCGTACGGCTCGTATGAAATACCGAGCTTGCGCAGAGCAGAGGTAGGATGCTCAGTGCTCAGTGGGTTTGGGGTTGGTGGGCCCTAGAGTCTAGAGTTGCTGGCAGGACCTGCATTTTGGGTGGCTTGAAACATGTGAACGTGGTCCCCAAGCCCAAACCTAAAGCCCGGGCACAAGCTTTTTCCCGTGAGCACCTCTACTAGACTCACCTTAGAACCTTAATAACCCTAAACCCTAAACCCTAAACCCTAAACCCTAAACCCTAAACCCTAAACCCTAAACCCTAAACCCTAAACCCTAAACCCTAAACCCTAAACCCTAAACCCTAAACCCTAAACCCTAAACCCTAAACCCTAAACCCCACCCCTGAGGGGGATATAGGCTACCCAAGCGTTTTGACACCCAGAAGCCGGGGCCGCCGTCGCGGCCGGCGGGGTGCAACGTCCCAATCCCAGTCCTCAGCATTAGGGTTTAGGGTTTAGGGTTTAGGGTTAGGGTTTAGGGTTTTAGTGTTTAGGGTTTAGGGTTTAGGATTGCCGATGCTGCCCTAAGGGTCCATGTAGCTAAATAGGGAGTACTTGGGCCTTAAAATAAAACACTTCCCTATCTGGGCACTTTGGGGCCCCGAGAAAACAAATGCAAAATCGTTGAAACTCTGTAGGTTCCACCCATTCGCGTCCCCAAGCGTCCGCCGGGCGCTTGCCGCGGGCCAGGAAGAAGTCGCCACGCAAGAGGCGGAGGGTGGCTTCTGCCAGCAGCCTCCTGAAGGGAAGGGCTTGTGTGGGGTTTTAGGGTTTAGGGTTAAAGGTTTAGGGTCTAGGGTTTAGGGTTCAATGGCTGGGCGATGAAGGCACAGGCCGACTCGAAACTGCACTAACAACTCTGGGCTTCAGATGCTGGAATTAGGGTTTAGGGTTGTAGGGTTTAGGGTTGTAGGGTTTAGGGTTTAGGGTTTAGGTTTTTCAACCGCTTCAGAATTCAGGGCTTACGACACCTGGCACCTGAGCTGCTGACTCTTTTGTTTCCGAGCAGGTTGCAAAGGGTTTAAGACGATCCCTCCCTACTCCAAGAAGTTGGCTAGGACATGGCAGTGGCTTGACACGGGGGCTCCCAGTCCCACGCTACGTGCGCACCCCAGTCCAAGAACCTCAATGTCCCAGAACCGAACACTCAAGCACAAAAACCGTCAAACACCTTTCGGCCCTGGCACATCAGCTCCCGCACTCGAAGTGGATGCACATACCAACCTAGCTAGCATTGTGTGTTTAGTTATTGCTTCCATTCAATGTCCCACTGGCATCTCTAAACAAGCATCCTGCAAACAAACCGTCAGGTGCTGCAGTGTCCCGCCTAACTACCTTCTTGCATTCTCGACGGATTCACGAATGGTATGGCAGTTTCAAACATGTTTGAATCTACATCGCTCTGTTGTTTCGAGCCTCCTCATGAACCTCAGCCCCTAAATGGAAAGGAAGCTTTGCGGACGCTGTACGCATCCGATCTCGGTGGCTTTTGTAGTATGCTTATAGTCTTCGAGTAGCCTCACATCGCAGTGACCTGCCCACTCAAAACTCTGATCAAGAAATATCCAAGAACGCCACCGAGGCCCACAATCTGCAATCTCCGCTGTCATCGGTAGTCCTCTGTGTAAGTGATCCTGATCGCTGGCTATGAAGGCTTGATAGACACCCGGACCCCCCCACCCACCCCCCCACCCGCCCCTTTCCTCGCACCATCTCCCACCCAACCCCCACATGCCTCCCAAACCACTCCCCCCAACCCCACTCAGCCCCCAAAAACCCCCACATGCCTCCGGCCACGGTTTTTTTTGCCTCCGCTAGGAAACCGGGGTCCGCAAGCGGACGTTTTCCCCCCCCCCCCCCCCCCCCCCCCCCCCCTACCCCGCTCCCCCCTCCCCCCACTCCCCCCTCCCCCCTCCCCCCCTCTCCCCCCACTCCCACCACTCCCCCGCCCCCCATAACTCCCCCACACCCCCCCACCCCCTACCTTTTTCGAAGGAGCCGAAGAGTCTAAGAGTCTAAGACCCTCAAATTCAACCCTCCCCCTTCATTCCCCCCCTACCCCCCCCTCAGGGGCCTGGCTCAACCCTACGATCAATCCAAGCCGAACCGTCTCTTGAACCCTAAACCCAAAAAAACCCTAAACCCCAACTCAATCCTAAACTAACCCTCAACCCTAAACCCCAAACCATGAACCCGGAACCCTAAACCCTAAACCCAACCCTTATTGCTTGGGGTCCAACGACTTGGGCGCTGCGGAATCACCATGCTCACGCGGATGCGCTGGGCCGGGCCGAGGCGGGTCGCGTAGCGTCAAAATCACTTGTGTGATTACTCGCATGCATAAGTCCAGACTTAGCGGCTGTACCACTCCAGCTCCCGGCAGAGTTGGCCGTCGGTGTTGCTCCTGGGTTCGATTCAGGGTTGAGGGTTTAGGGTTTCGAGCTTTTGCTTGTCAAATCCCACCAATCCCCGCAGCAGCATCTTCGGCTGTACCCCCTGAATCCCCCCGGATGAGATGACCAGGAGAAATCTGAAACTCTGAGCATAGCAATCGCAAGATGCCTGCACAGGCCTTTCTGCCCCACGCCCCCCGCTTCCTCCCACCCCACTGAAACCAGCAGGAGGCAGGGCCAGAGAGAGGGAAAGAACCAGCTTTTTGAGAACCTGAAGAAGCAGAACAAGAACAAGAACAAGAACAAGAACAAGAACAAGAACAAGAACAAGAACAAGAACAAGAACAAGAACAAGAACAAGAACAAGAACAAGAACAATAACAAGAACAAGAAGAAAAATAATAATAATAAGAAGAAGAAGAAGAAGCACGCAAAGGAAAATGCCTGTTTCGCACAGAATGATGAAAAAAGATACAACAGACGTCCCCAGTACCAGCCGGTAGGAGTAGTAGCCAAGGGTAGGAATAGGCAGTGGTAGGTAGTAGAAGGTCGTAGCGGTGGTACTTTGAAGCTGCAGCAACCTAGCCCAGCATGCTAACGACCTGGTCAGAGGCACCATGGATGCCCCCAAATGGAGCAACCAAGCAACCGTTATGCAACTATGCCCGACCCCCGATGCCAGAATATTATAGAACCCAACTCGAGTCCAACTCCTGGCAGGGCACAGGCCTAGCCACCACAGCACTGGAGTGGTCAGCGCACGCCGCAAGCCGAGCTGGGAAAGCTAGAGCGAGCCCTAAAACCGTACCCAGATACCTTGCTTCAAAACGCTACTTGCCGGCATCCGGTTTAGCGGTTAGTGAGCTAGGTGGAGATGATAGATTTTGCAGCAGGGGTATCTGCCGTGGGCCTAGGTCAAATGTTGGCCACCCAGATGAGCACAATCACCTTCAGTTTCTATCGCACCACTACGAGAACGTAGTTCTGCTAAATGTCAAACCGGTTCTAAAGGCAAGCACACCTGAAATCCGCATGTACAGCAGCTTTTGAACTGCGAACTCAGACCAACACAACACCCATGCACTAAACCTTCCAACCTTCTAGGACCTCTAGGGCTTGTGGCCGAAACAAAGGGCCTTCCAACTCGCGAAGGCAGCAGAGAGCAGCATGAGCTGCCATGGCCTCAGCACGTCGAGGCCCTGAAATCTGAGCAGAGACGCCCCTCTTTGCATCTGTGTGGTGCTTGGGGCGTGCGATGCCAACATCTGCCAACCTGTTTTTCAAGCCCAATGTCAATTCAGACAGGCTCCTTTTAAAATTTTATTGGGTGCATTTGGTGTAGGCCATCTTTTTTCAAGTACAGGTGGTTGAAAAAGACCACCCGGTCCCCTGTCTTGGAATAGCTTCGTTGGCACAGGCATCCAGGACAGGGCTCTGCCCCCTGCAGAAATTGCTTGCACAAAGTCCCGCGTGAACATGGGTTGTCCCACACACAGAGAGACACAAAACACGTGCAGCAAGTGCCCAATCCGGCCGGAATCCGAGGCCCCAGCTGGAGGGCTGTCACCAGTAAGCTGGCAAGCCATGGGGCACGCCTCGCTTATTGCAATGCGTAGGCACGTTGGGGTTTCGACTTTCAAGGCCGACAGTCTAACAATCTAGAATCTAGAACAATTCTCTCCCCATGGCGCACACCCGCATTTCCCGCCATGGTCAGGGCCCCGGTTTAGGGTTCATAATTTAAGGTTCTGGGGGTGCAGGGCTTAGGGTTTGGGTGATGGTTTTGGGGTGTTTGGGGGAGGGGGCTGTGCAACTGGGATCGGCACGAGCTGCAATCCTGCCCAAAGAGACTTTCCGATGATCGGGGGGCCTTGGTTGTGCTAGTTCGGCGACAGCCACGCGGCTACAGCCACACCACACGCCCTCGTCCTAATCGTCTATTTTTCATGTCCATACTGCCTCTTCATGTCCAGACTGCTTTGCTCTCCAGACTTCAAACTACGACAGTTACTTGGAGACTCAGTTTTCATTTAGAGCGATGGCCCCCCCAACCCCCCTTGCATCAATCGAGGCCAGAGGTGCAAGGAGGCGGATCCATGAGATCCACGCCAAGGGCCAGCAAATCCTGAGAGAGGGGGCAAGACTCGGCAAGACTGACAGTTGTGCTGAGAGTCTTGTACCCTCCTATCACCTGGGGTGGGTGAAATCGGGGGGGGGGGGGGGCTGTTAAGAATTGTGTAGGGGTTAAGTCGGTTTTTGCAGGTGCCAGAATGCCCTAGTGAGTGTGCAGGAAAGGCGAAGGGGCTGCATTGTGTGCTAGGGCGCTCTGGCTCCAGCAAGGTCTGGTAGCTAGACCACACTGTGTATTCTAAGCAATGAAAGTTGCACTTTCAAAGGTTCAACGGAGGACACTTCCCATCCAAGGCCCCGGCATACGGAAAGGACGGAGGCGACAAGCCAGAGCCCCAGCAACCACCGCACGCACGACTTGCCAACCTGCAGAATTTAGGCTCTGCGATTGGGTGTAGGGCCGCGCCTTTCAACATTGTGTAAAAATGTTGACCTCGTTAAGCAATAGAATCCACATGCAGGTCCTTGCCTGCTCAGCGAACAGTAAGGATTGCTCTTTGGCCTCACTCTCAGCAAGTTGATCGTATTGCTAAGGCCCAGATCTCCAGACAAGATCGTAATAAGCAGGGGCCTGCTCGCAAAACAGTGAGAGTTCTGGCCCTGGGGCCTTGATCAGAACATAAACGTCCTCAAAATCAAACTAAGAATAACAACGTAAAGGGTTTCGCGAAAGAGGCCTGCTGTTCTGTGAACGTGGCCCAGGGCTTGCTTTGTCATCATGCTTTGTGATTTGCGTCTCCGCTTTGTGATCAAGGCGTCGCTACCTTTGCTTACGTCGATCTTCATGACAAAGATCTGTACACCAGTTTGTGTTGCTTCCTGGTTTCCCCATGTCCCTTAACCTGCTTCCCAAACCGGTCCTAAACCCTAAGCCCTACACCGCAATCCCTAAACCCTAAACCCTAACCCTAAACCCTAAAGCCTAAACCCTATAAACCTTGTAAACCCTATAAACCCTATAAACCCTATAAACCCTATAAACCCTATAAAACCTATAAACCCTATAAACCTACAAACCCTATAAACCCCATAAACCCCATAAACCCTATAAACCCCATAAACCCTATAAACCCTATAAACCCTATAAACCCTATAAACCCTATAAACCCTATAAACCCTATAAACCCTATAAACCCTATAAACCCTATAAACCCTATAAACCCTAAACCCTCGCATGTCTTCCGGAACACCCCACTTGGCATCTCTTCCGTTCCCCAGGGGGCCTTTCTGCCGCTGCCTCGAGGTGGGTGCCCGGGGTGGCCGCATGATGAAGCCTGTTTGGTGACATTTGCAGGTTTCTAAAGTTTAATAGGCTTAGGGGTTTAGGGTTTAGGGTTAAGGGTTTAGGGTTTATAGGGTTAGGGGTTTAGGGCTTAGGGTTTATAGGGTTATGAAGCCTGTTGTTGAAATTTGCAGGTTTATAGGGTTTAATAGGCTTAGGATTAGTAGGGTTTAGTAGGGTTTATGGGGTTCATAGGGCCTAGCAGGGTCTAATGGGTTTTACAGGGCTTAGCGTTTCGGGAGTTGCGGGTCGATCTTGAACGGCTTGAAGCGGACGACATTTCAAAGGTTCCGGGCTTAATGGGGTTTAATAGGCTGCAATTTGGATTATCAGTGTCAGGGTTTAGAGGGCATGTCTAGATTCAGAATCGATCAAAGGTGATGACTGTCTCGCAAACCTCAGAGTCTGACTTAGAAATAATGGGAGGTTGAGCTTTTGCCTACCCTCCAACCAGAAACAGGCCAGTGAGCGTCAGTATTCGTGACCTCGGGTGTTGTGTTCAGGGAGCTGAACCCAATATACACCCAACAGCGATCTCCACATACATCCACCCGTAGCCCCAAAGCTAGAAAAAAGGTGGAAGATACAGTTTCCACAGGCGACCCAGCGGCGGTCAGTCCCTTCGCGGAGAACCTGACAACATTTTTGGCACCGTTGTTGACATCACTACGGGGACAACAGCCTATCCCACCGAAGGTCGCACTGTAAATCTTTAGCGCGTTCCCGCCAAACTGTGATAGCAAGATTCTGCTCCTAGTGTTCAACTGAATGATGTATGATATATGCCCGTCAAACACTGACATCCAATCCACTCCATATCCGGCCAGCGAAGCCATCGCTTAGGGTAGTTTAGGGATGCGGTTTCAACTAGTTTCAACTCAAAACGCCCTGGATACGCGCCAGAGGGTTTGCAACAAGGCCGTCCTCTTTGGCCCTGAGCAAACAAAGCCCTCGCTTTAATAGGAGGTCCGTGACCACATTCTTACTATACGTGGTAAGAACGCAGGAAGTTAGAATCGTTAAACGCGCGGACTTTTGTATGGCACATGTTTGTCTGGCGACTTCAGACCCAATACATCCTCGGGCAAGCCAATTCCTTACACACCATAGGCCCGAGATCCTCAGCCCCAAGCCCCAAATGACTCTGAAATGACTCTTTCTCCGTCTTTGGCGCAGCGCCTGCGGGGTCTGGCCCATTTTTGGCCGTGCTGCCGGCGGACAGAGCAACTGCGGTGCAGCTTTGGTGCTTTTTTGGGGTTGAAGTTTCGGGTTTTGGACTGAGGATGTCCATCGGGCGCCGCAAAAGAACAATATACGTGTCTGCGAAAGTGAAAGGACACCATGGCGGACCAACTCTGTTTAGGGTTGCGGAGGTCGGCAGCGTGCAGCCTTGCCCTGTGAAGTTGGATATAGTTGGATTCTGCGGCCAAGATCCCGGAACCCTCCCTTAACCCAAAACCCTAAACCCCTATGAAGTTGGATTCTGCGGCCAAAATCCCGCAAGGGGTGGAATTCTGTTGGAACGTGGGCTTTACAACCAAAGAAGGGCCAGCTGGGTGTATGCCCTAGAATCCCTAGAACTCCACATACATGTCCATGCCTTTACTACAGATGCGATCTACTGAATACGAATACACATGCAAATACAAATACAAATAACAATGACATATAAATATAAAAAATCAAAAAATAAATATAAACAAATAAATATAAATGAAGAAAAAATGAATAAATAAATATATATATATATATATATATTTATATATATATATACATATACATTTTATATGTAGAATACGCTTTTCTCAATCATCCACTCCTTCCCCATCTTCGACAACGGCAACGTCACCAGTGTCAGTCTCAAAGGAACACGGCTGGTGGAACATCATGAAAATAACAAGTCACATGGGAGTGATGAGCCGTTTATTGTGCTATCTCTTGAGGAAGGGCAGCGACAAAACATGATAGGAGGGAGAGAATAGAAAAACAACACAACCAGAGCAAAGATAGGAACACGTGACGTCTTGTTTCCTGTCTCTTCCTCTATTGAGCTTCATGTATCATGACTGCGAGTCGCGGAATTCTCCAAGTCTGTCTCTCACTCGCCCCCCCCCCCCCCCCCCCCGCTGTCGTGTTTTGTTTTTGGCGTTCTCTGCTTGCGTAGTATTTGTCTTGTAGCCGCGTGTCTTGCGCAAGAGATGGCAGAAAAAGAAGAACTTTCGCCTCCGGCTCCTCTTACCTTGCTTATATTTGTTTACAATTTTCTTCGCGGGGATAGATTAACGTAGTTAGCTCCTTATCCTAGACATGAGCCCCCGAAAACACAAAAGCCTCCATAAGAGACCGCTCTGGAAGACAGGATGCTGGACCAAGATCATGGGACGGGAAGCCTGTTGCACTTGGCTCCGCTTCACTTGAGTTCTATAGTTCGTCCCTTTTGCCAGTTTGCACTATCCTTTGATCTCTCTTCCGCTTTCTGCCCTGCTCAACTAGGCAAATAATGCAGTTTCTTATCGTTCAGGCGTTGTTGTTCTTTCATCAGGGCTTAGCAGAAAGTAGGCATAGATCCGGGTAGTGATTCCAACCTGCTGCCCTCCTCTGCCTGATGTTCCTCCCTTCCAATCCCCCTTTTCCGCAACAAAACTTCTGAAAGCTTTAGACACGAAAGCCGAAAATAGGGTCTTGCTTCTCCCTGACTTTCCTCGTCTCTTGCTTAGCCCTTTGTGGCACAGGAAGGGAAAGAGACTCACACATAGATAGAGACAGCTAGACAGTAGCAACAGCATGGAGGGAACTAGTCAAATTGAGAGATCATACTGTTGTCGTCGCTGCCTTCTCTTTTCTTTCTTTCCTGCGCCGGGCTTAGAGGGCGAACCCCCCGGCGCAGTGCGCGCCCCAGGTTTGGGCAGTCCGTGGATCCCAATTGCCCAAGCGTCTAAGCCTTGTGCATCAGCTTCTTCGTAATTCTCCCCCAGTGCGTTGCGGGAGCTGTGCTCGCGTTTGACTTTTACTCAACTGCCCACCTGCTACAGCGTTTTCCCCCCCACGCCGAAACGGATGATGACGTCGAGGCACAGGTCAAATCTCAAGTTGCTGAAAGCTGTGTTGGTTTGATCTTCTGGCCCTCTCCCTCACCTTTGCCATGTGGTGGAAATCGACCATTGCCTTGCGGTCCAGCTTGCCGGTGCTCGTCCTGGGCCACTCTGGAATCCCCACCACCTGGGACAGCCTCGGGTTGTCGCAAGGACAGCAAGTCTTCGTGTTTGGGCGTTGAGAATCTTTGGGGCGTGCGACGTAGGAGTTGGGTTTCCGCCCCCTGGGTTTCACGCTTTCTAGACATCTAAGGTTAAAAGGGCATTGGGCCAGGGGCATCACGTCTGAGTTCGTGCTGGCGGGCTCGGAGCCAGACGAAATCTGTCAAGCCCCTAGAGCCGACCCTGCAACCTTCGAGCTCCCTCGAAGCTTCTCGGGTAGAAGATTTTCCGACCCCAGCCATCCCAAAAAAAAAAACAAAAGCCTCCCCACACCCGCACCAACCATCGAAGCCCAACAGCCTAGAGGGCCCTCATGCCCTAAAACCACTTCGAAACCACTTCGCCGAAGCATCGCCGAAGGCGAGCCTGTTCCCCAAAGCAGGCCTCGCGTGCACAAGCAGGCGCCGGTTGCAAGACTCCAGCAGGGCCCCAGCGTCGCGACCGGAGAGGGGCCTCTGAGTTGGGAGTTTTCACAACCAGGACGCGTCAAGAACCCTCAAAGACTCAAAGAGGGAATATGTTCGATATTGTTGGGTAGCTGCCTCCGACATCTCCAGGTGATTTTTTTTACTAAGCGGCAGTAAGAACTGTGCAATGTGTGTTCAGTTGTTGGGAGTCACTAGAAGTGGGTTGCGGTTTTGGGCAGCAGGCTTCTGGGTCGGGTCGGGTTTGGGAGCATGTTGGGCTGCGTCTTGTCTTTATTTGTTGAGATGTTTTTCTCACGACAGGTTGCGACCTTCCTGGGCCTCCTGGGCACAACAGTCACAGAGCCATTCATGAACAAAAGCACTGCTGGTCGAAGTATTTTGGTCGCTTGACGCCGGGTTTGGAAGGTACCACTGATTTACAGGAAATGAAGTTCGCGGGCTAGGGCTCGGGGCGTAGGTGTGTGGCATAAAGAAGGTACCTCGAGTCATCTCGGGCACATTGCATCCCGAAAAATGGCACCTTTTTTGTAGCCCCTGGCGCCGAGTGTCTGAAGTGACTCTAGCAGACGCTGTTGGGGTCTTAGGAGTTCTGGGAGTGGGTTCTGGGCTTATCCACAAAGCCTTCGAAGCCCTACAAACACCCGACATCAGTGCCAGCTTGGATCACTGCCAGCTACGTCTGCCCGAAGTGCAAAACCCCAACGTAGAGAGAGAATCAATGCGGGGACTTCCGGTATTGGGAATGAAGCAATTTGCATGCAAGACCCCATTGCGCGGACGCTTAGGCTGAACTAGCTTCGATCAGTGCTGAGCCCTGTTCGGAACTGCAAGACCCCAATGTGGACACCGATCGATGTGTACTTGCTTAGCGATGCGGTTGACACCCTGCCCCCCTGCCCAGTCCAATAGATTTTCCGACCCGTACCATCGACCTTCAAGGGCAAGAAGGGCCGAAAACCTATCCCCGGCATTCCCCTATCCCAGTCCTGCATTCGAAGCTTACGTGAAATCCTGAGGTCTGTGCGGTCGAACGTATGCGATGAGCCGCTGCCTTGGCACCATTGACAGAGAGAGCCGTTCTGTGATTTTGTGTAGGTTCCAGTTGAGAGATTCACAAGCTTTGGGGGGGCTATTGCCCTTTCGGCTGTCATGTGTTGTGGGGCAAACCGGTTGTTCAGACCCTTTGGGGCTCTCCATCGGCTTAAGGCGCTGCCTCCCCCCCCCACACCCAAGGAAGAATGGCCACATGTCTTATTCATTGTGGGCTGGATGCCTCATTTTAAGGGAGATACTTGAAGTTCGTCTTGCTGCTTTTGAGTTGATTGAAGACCACAAATTTGCAATTCACAAAGACAGGGGGTGGTCAGTTTTCGGAGGCTGCTTTGTCGAAGATGCAAATGTGGGAGCTGCGCTGGCCGTTCCGTCCCTGCCGGCCCGCCCAAGCCTGAGAAGACGCAGCTTCGAAGACCGAAGCCCGAAACCCAAAAGCGGGGGTTTCCGAGATTAGGGGCACTTGTTAAAAGGGGAATCCTAGTATTTGGGGGGTCGATTTTGGGAGTCCCCTATTTTCGCAAACCCCCCCCAAGCTCCAAATGCCCCCCCCCAGCCGCCCCAACTCTCCTTAGCCCCTGGCTGAGGCTTGGCGCCCTCGAGCTGCACTACGGTTTCCAGCTGCTTCTGAAGGATCCGTTCGGCCTGATCATGGCAAAGGAGGTTTAGGGTTTAGGGTTTAGGGTTACGGTTTCGGGTTTCGGGCTTAGGGTTTAGGCTTTGGGGCGCGGAGAGGTTTTGTGCTTAGATGGCTTAGGTTCTTGTAGAGTTTAGACTTCGACGTTTAAAGATTCGACACGTACACAACAACCGCATGCAGATAGTCTTGCAGGTGTACTTATTAGCAAAAAACTTCGGCTGTCGGATGATCAGCGAAAGCTGTAATCCCAAACGACAGGATATCCCATCTCAGTATTTGTCTAAGGTGCAGATCGCGTGCAGGCATTTCGGACCTTTAATCTTTAACCTTTAACCCTTAACACTCTTGGCCCTAAACCCTTAACCCTTAAACCCCAAACCCCAAACCTACCACCAGGCAGCTTTTGTAACTTGTTTAAGTGTTTAAAGTCGTGTGGGACATGAGCCTCGCTTTTGAGAACAGACTCGATCTCAGCCAGTTCAAGACGATGCCCACGAACCTTCACCTTTCATTCGGATGAGGTTGATGTTTGTCTTCAGAGTTTTTCAATGGCGGGTGGGGGGGGGGGGGGGGCTAGTTCTAGCATTTATGTAGCGCTTGACGAGCTCTAGAAAGTTAACCCAACTGTGCAACCCACCGCGTTCCGATCCGTCGTCCCCATTCCATTCCGGCGGGGGTCCCGTTCCGGTGCCTCTCCCTTCTGCGCACTGGGGGCACATTCAGCCGCCCACCTACAAACAGAAACCCAACCATTCCACTGTTGGATGTTGTGCATGCGCAACCCCTATCTTACGTGAGTTCAAGCGTCTATATACGTGAAAGGGATCGGCCGTGCAGATCTGGCTTCAGGGCAAGGTTTGTCCAAATGCTCTCTTGCCGTGTTGCGGCAAAATCGATCGAAGGCGACTGGGCATCACTGGCGATGCAGTTGGCGTGCCGTGAGTCAGCACTGCATATTGCGAAACATGCTCTTGTCAGATGCAAATGTCGGGAACACATCGGGCGCCCGAAATCTTCTGTAGGCGCGTGGGCCGCATGTTCGCCACAACGCTGCAACAAGACTTGACTGTTCAGTGTTTTGTGTGGCAGTTGCTTGTTTGGTGCTGGGCGGGGGAGGGGGGGGGGCACAGGGTGTGAAAACTTGTTCGGCTTCCAGTACTGACGCCCACAAGTAAATACATTGTGTACGATCACACAGTCCGAACCTGAAACGCCTCCGACTCCTACAGGACAAGACAAGGTACTTAGGTTTTGAAGACATGTCAAGAACACAAGCCTATCTATCTCGCCTCCTTCTCTCAAAGACCTACCTGATATATTCTCTAGACCCAGAAGTAACCTAGGAATAGAAAGGGTGCCCTTTTTGGGTTTTCAGGGGACTGTAAGGGAACCCCAACCCTGAAGAAAGGCCCTAAACCCTAAACCCTACAACTTTCTAGCAGCCAGATATGCGAAAATCTATGGAGCTGGATTTTAGGACAATCATGATCAGCCGAAGGTCCCAACACCAAACTCATGTAGTTCTGTGCCTGGCGATCGCACCGGCCCAGGCAGAGGAGCTGAAAGTCCCCGTTCAACAACACCTCAGTGTCGACACGAGTAGGGCCTATGACCGAAGCCCATGGCCCGCGTATGCTGGCCAATGGCCAGCATAGCAATCAGCAAAACCTCGTGTTCGCTCTCATTGGGGTTGCACATGGCGAGCCGTGTCGTATGCTTGCAGATAACCCTACGTACAGCAGTAGTGGGGCTTCGGGCAGAGGCTGTCTGTCACTTTGACCAAGAGAGCTTCATGTCCCTTGTTTGTAGAGGTGCGTACTCTAAGACTTTCGAAAAAAGGCAAACCAAAAAACACCAACATCAAAACAGCATCCGCGGTTCCTTGTCAGCCAAAAGCAACTCACTCTAAAGCCTGCCACAAAATTCCCAAACACCACATGTAGGGGACGGGAAGCAGAACCGACACATACATTTCGGTGCCGGCCTTAACCCTGCAGCCTCATTTCAGAGATTTGGTCTTGTAGTACTAACCTATCAAACCCTAAACCCTAAACCCTAAACCCTAAACCCTAAACCCTAAACCCTAAACCCTAAACCCTAAACCCTAAACCCTGTCAAAGTGAAACACCTCACTTCTAAGGTCCTGGCCCATCTTGCAAAGTCTCCGGTCCGCAAGACAGTCCCTGCGGAAAGGAGCGAGTCCTGACAAGATCCGCCGACCCGTCGAGGCCCAAACTGCTGATGGCATGGCCGCTTTGGGGAGGGCTGCTCATGATTTCCTGAGGTCTGCTTTCTAGGCCGCCTCGAGGTGCCCCCCCCCTCCCCTCTGAAGAAGCCACCTGAAATGCCCCTTGCTGAGAGGATGGGGGCATTCGGGTTCGGGAGTTCCACAGCAAGAATCCAAGTTGAGGGCAAGATCGGCAACTTCAGAACTTGAACCATGGTGAAACCATGTGAAACCCTTCAGGGTTTGCATAACTCAGCTGGCTGATGGCTTCCCTAAACCCCACACCCTACCCTAAACCCTAAACCCTAAACCCTAAACCCTAAACCCTAAACCCTAAACCCTAAACCCTAAACCCTAAACCCTAAACCCTAAACCCTAAACCCCAAAGCCTAAGCAAGCTTTCGGCTTGAGATCGACCTCTGCGTCTGCACCGCGCAGTTGCAGCCCTGGGCCGGCAACAAGCAGTTCGCCTCGCGGTTTCTTCATATTAACAATTGCTTGCTTGGGATATTCCCCCTTATACTAACAGCCCTTAATGGGGATTCTAGTACCCCCCCCCCCGATTAGAATTCCCATTAAGGACTGCTACTATAAGGGAGAACATCCCAACTTCTTACCCTTCAGGTTCAGAGTTTAACAATGCGCCCTCCCCTCAAGGCAACAAAAATGAAAGATGCTAAGCATTTAAACTTGCTGGGCACCCGGCTTTCCCGAATGATTTAAACTTCCAACCTTGAAAAAACAGTTCATCGCAACAAAAACTTATTATACGTTTAATTGGGTTAAGGGCCGCGCTACAGCAACCCCAGATTCGGCCAACGTATCAGATATCATGTTCAAAACGCTTAATATGTGGCCCTCAAAAACCTGCGTACACAATTGGAATATCTTATATCTGTGAAATGCTGAAAATGCAGCCCCCGAACCTTCTGTACATTTTGAAGGAAGGCGTTAAGTAGCAGGAACATGCCGTCCAATTGAGCACAAAGGTCCTACGCACATGTGCGGGGCGGAGGGTTCGCATTTTTACTTATGACCCTCACCCATGGTGTCTCCCTGAGGTGTTTAGGGGTGCAGGGCTTGGGGGCTTAAGGGTTTAAGGGCTTAGGCTTTTTAGGTTTTGGGGTTTCAATTTGCTGGAGTTTACTCGAGGGTTTTGGGTCTTAAGGTATAGGGCTTAGAGTCGGAGATTGAATTTCATGCCTCGGACTCAGAGTTCTATGAATTCTATCATTTAGGGTTTTTAACGTTAAAAAACCCTAAATTCCATGAATTCTATCTAGACATACCTGCCGCCGGGGTCGTTACTTGATCCGTTCTGAACGTGGCATCTGCTCTCTGCATCCCAAGCCCAGGTGATGCCGCACGTCATGCCCCTAGCTCTAAAGATGAGATGAGGATATCTATATATATATATGTGTATATATACGTATGTATATATATATATATATACATATTATATATATATATATGTATGGGTTTAGGGTTTAGGGTTTAGGGTTTGGGGTTTAGAGTTTAGAGTTTAGAGTTTAGATTTAGAGTTTAGAGTTTAGAGTTTACTGTGAGGTTACGGGCTTCAGGACTTCAAGTGACCATCCACTGAACCATCCAGATGGTCAAACCCGTCGTAGCCCATTGTCAACCGAAACACGCCCAGCAACGCATGAACGAGCAACCGCGCCTTGTGCGACGCTTCACAAGGAGGTTTACGAAAATGAGGGACCCATATAGACCCCAAATAGCTTGTTTATACGGACCCCCAATAAGGCACCTCTAATCCCTAAACCCTAAAAAATTAAACCCTAAACCCTAAACCCTCGGAAACCCCCATATAAAGTTGGGAGGTTGCCTGGCTCCCAGGTGCGCCGTGGATCTCCAGGGAACTGCACGCCTTCGAGCCACACCTGGCGCATGGGGGCAGCTTACAGCCGAGCTTGCGGCGCACGTCGGCTGTGCTGAGCACGAGCTTAAGACTCCCTATACTCAGGAAAATTGACAGCAGATCGGCTGTCGCTTTTCAGCTGGTCCTGTCACATTTCAGTGGGTGGGGTCAGCTGGGATGTTAAAGGATGAATCTGCCGCTTTGCACGTTGCGAAACACTAGCTGGGGAACGACACGTGACGCTAGTGTGACTTATGGTGGGTTCGGATGGCCAGGGAACCGGGGTTGTTGCTGGAATTGGGACTTGAACGTCGAGTTTGATGGGGCGGTTGTGCCGATCTTTGGGTTCCAGTGCCATGGTGGAGAGCTCAGGTCAGGCATCTACTCATAACACACCTTTTTTCAAAATGCCAACCGCGCCGGTGCGCTGGCGCAAGTACTGCTGGACATGGTGAGACGAATGTTGCCACTCTTCGGGGGGGGGGGCAGTCCCAACTAGCAATCTGATCAAGCTAGCCGCCTTGCAATGTAGAAAGCCTTAAACACGTTGTGGTCAACCCTAAGGGTCGGCAACGCGTTCGTACGTCATGTGCCGCTTGACGCACCGACAGGAGAGTCTATGCGGCTTGTCTGTGTTGAAGAGCCAGACGACTTGAACGACTAGAGCGGCCAGGAACGCAAGGCAGAGTACACACAGTGTTGTCGAATAGTAGGCTGCAAGTGATACACCAAAGGCTACCAGGATGCCAAAGCACAGCCAAGTGTAACCGATTGCCAAAAAGGGACACAGGCAGGCTGAACATCGTTGCAATGGACCGTCTGGAAAGGACAGGGCCAATGTGAGCAGTCGGAGGAGGATCGGATAGGTCACTGGGAAGACAACAATGAAAGCCAGTGTCCAGAGCGCAGCTTGGAATACCACATATTGCGTTACAGACTTGTAGCCGTAGGCAGAAGCTGATTCCTCACATGCAGCATTGTCGCAGCCGAGCACGTTTACAGTGGAGTAGAAGATCAATGGGAGGTATGCAAGCAAAGACATCTGCCACGTGATGTGATGCTCGCTACCAAAGTGGGAGATCACGATGTCGCGCAACTTGCCTCTAACATAGCCGTTGAAATTCTCCAACGGATCAGAATCACCAGCGAACCTGGCTATCTGGAACTCCCCGTCATCAATCAGGGAAGCTGGAGCTTCCTCGAACAGCACCTGCACTTGCTGCATGATCGCGGTGCGATCTGTGGGATCCGTGCACTTTGCTTTCCTGACATCAAACTCCGCCATTTGGCGGAGCATCAGCTGGTGATGATGTAGCTTCATGCGGAAGGAAAAATAAGCAGGCAAAGAAGAAGGCAGGTATGTGAGCGCGACCAGCAGAACAATGAAAACCTGCGACGCAAAGTTCAGCAAGACTGGGCTTTCGCCCAGAAATGGCTCTAAC
The DNA here is from genome assembly GCA_905221605.1 of Symbiodinium natans. NCBI lineage: Eukaryota > Dinophyceae > Suessiales > Symbiodiniaceae > Symbiodinium > Symbiodinium natans. The sequence continues at coordinate 99,079 of CAJNDS010000457.1, read as the reverse complement.
ATGCCTGCGAGCCGCTGCCCCGCGGATGTCCAATTGGGAAAAGCATGCATTGACAGCTCAAAAAGAACAGTGCCGGCAAAATCGAGGAGGATTGAGCTGAGCAGCCAAGGAGCTAACCACAAGGGCTGCACCCGGATATTCTCGGCTCCACCATAGCGAGCAAACGTGGCAAGTTCTAGATTGCACCACAGACGCTCACAATAGGTATCATCAAGAAGGATCAGCATGTGGGATGAACGCGCAACGAAAATGGGAAGGGCTGCTATCTGCGCGGCTTTCCGAGACTCGTCCGTCTGATGCACACAAAGCCTGTCCAGCCACACGGAAGGAGATGTTGAGTTCCCACAAGCTCGGAAGACTTGCTGCCCGAAGAAGAAGACACCGAAGAACACGCTGAGCGGCAAGCCCTCGAGCAGAAGGAATGTGAGGCAGGTACCTGTCAGGTTTGCAAAGCCGACCCCGCTCCAGCTGACCAGCGTGATCGACGCAACAAGCCAGGTGCCAAAGGACCATTTGATGGCCATGCTAAGGTTGAAGAACCTCACTGACGAGCTAGCAGCTGATGTTTTGGTTTTGGGAGGTGAAGCCTTGGGGGGGCTTTCGCAAAAAAACACAATGACGCCTCTTTTCCTGAACCTAACGCACTGCTGATACAACTGTAGAAGTATTGAAGCTCTATATACACGTGGAATCGGGAGCTACATGTTTTACCAGAACTACTAGACCTACGTCGACAATTTGTATACAACACTAAACTGGTACATCAACACGTAGACCTTTACAATTGGTAGAACAGAAAACGCTAGATCTCTGGCAAAGGACCACAAAGGCAGCTCGAGGGAAGTTGCTGGGCGGCTGAAGGAAATCTTTAAGTGCGATCTTTCAGGACAAGATGGTGCATGTGCTGTTGGAGTGAGGATGATGAGATGCTTAGGGCCACAGGCCACAGATTCACGGGGTGGGAATATGTACTTTTTTTGCAAAACTTTTGCGAAATCTTGAGCCTTTTGCCATCTTTTCGCGACATGTTTGCCAACAGAATTTAAGGAAATCAAATTCTTCGTGCAAAAGACTCAATTTCGCAAAATTCCACGAAGTCACCAAGAACATCCGCGACATTCTCGCAAAATTGTAGCACACCTTTCGCAACAACGAAAGTGAGATGCAAAAATCCCGCAAACTCCTGTCGCAAAACAAACTGCATCGTTCTGCATGCATTTTGCAAAATACGTCCTTGTGGGCTTTCTGTTCTGTTGCCGGCCAGTGATTGACCGTGTGGCCGGCCCGCAAAATAAACCTCTGTCTGCTGTTCTGCTGTATATCCCCTAGGACACATGGGGGGTTTCCGAGATTCTGGGTACCTTATTGTGGTCCTTGTTATAAGGGAATCTTCCCATTTGGGGATCTATATTGGGGCTCCCCTATTCTCGTAAACCCCCAAATCTGCTGCTTGAGGTTGAAGCTCACTGCCTGCATGCCTGACATGTATGCAAATTATGCTGACATTTTTTCACACATCTGCATATCTGTACACGTTACGTACATAGATGCCTACGTACCCACAGTGTTCTCTCCCCCTTTCTGCAAAGATACATGTGGCTACCTTGGTTTAAACCTCTGAAAAATATTCCTGAATATGATCCTCTTCAGCCCAAATAAGGGAGACAGATGAAATATCCCAAAAGGGGCATATACCTCTACAGACTACAGTACACACAAGAACGCACGCCAAGCGGCAGGCAGAGTGAGAGAAACTTGGCCCACCTCCCGGCGCTCCAAGAGTGCCCAATGAAGATGTCAACGTGATCCGTCTCAACCGAGGCACTGAAAAGACATTCCCCAGCCTTGGTAGCCCAGAAGCCATCTCATCATAAGGGCACCCTTTTTTGGGGTTGGGTATTTTTATAGGGAAACCAGAACCCAAATTGCACCACCGAAAGGGGGGCAAACAATGAAAGGCACGTCAAAGAAACAATAGAGACGACGGGAGACGACGGGAGACAAAGGGAGACGAAGGGAGACAAGGGGAGGCGAGAAGCACAGCAACCCGGCAAAGACGCCCACATGAAGGGAGACAAAGGGAGACAAGGAGCCCAGAACCTGGCAACAGTCCTCAAAATGTCGGCAATCCTTAAATGAATTGAGAACCCCAACAATGGACTGTTTGGGGAAAAAAGGGTAAAGGGTACCACTGGGCTGCCAAGCAGCAAGTTGCACCTCCTCCTTCCTAGGGAAGCGGGTATTGCTGCAGCCACCTCGGCTGGAATGAACACATGCACATACGAGCATAAGATTGCTGTCAAGCCACGGGCAAAAAAAAGGAGCTCTTTGAGCTACATGGATAAAGATTTTATCATATCCGCATGCCAGGGGGTCCAGGTCGTTGTCGACAAGCCGCCTGCTGCCATGAGTGAAGCCAGAGTGTTGTGAAAAATGATTCCTCGTCTGCGAAGCACTTGCCATGGCTTGACGCTGCGAAAGAGCCCATGCTCTGCAGAGCTTTGTCCAAAGGAGTCAGGGCTGCGCAATGGATAGTCCTTGGAAGTGTCCATCGCGCTCGCACAGCAGACGAATTCACATGTGCTACGGAGTTTTGGTATGCTTGCACCCGTTGTCTTACGGAGAACAAGAGAAGAGACCACGACGACGCCTGTAGTGACATGTCAAGTCTTTGCAAGTGCTCCATCGTGATCAACCATCGCTGGATCCCATACGGCTTCGTGAGCGCCCAGGCGCTCACGATACACCTCCAAAGGAAATCAAAAGAATCTCATGTTTCTCCCTGACAGGCCATCCCTGCATTGCAATGCGTGGAAGCGGTTTGAGCAACTGGCGGTGAAGCCTCGCTAAGGATGGAGAAGCCTTCTTGGGCGAAGGCCCAGATCTACTCTCGATATCATGATATGAACAGCACGAACTCACTTTCCGCACGAATCTAATGCAGTCGAATGTGGGCCACTCAGCCTCAGCCTAGGATTCATCTTTCGACCACCACGGATGGACATCTGTAAGAGTGAGGAGAACAGAACCCAAACCAATGCATGATGCACCATGCTGCCAATCTCGAACTTTTGTAGAGTGGCTGCCTTCTACAGTACTGCAGTCTTCACGCCAGGACCTGGGGTTGCGAATCCCAATATGTCTGCCTGTTCTTAGACAACGATGATTCAGAGCACATGAGATATAAACCCGAGTTAGGGTTTAGGGTTTCAGGCACTGACCTGTTTTGTAGAAGCAACAAAGGCGTGCGCGCACCTGGCGATGCATGGCTGGCCGTCCGATGGGCATTGCGGCCAGACCTGACGGAGCCGCGACGAAGACGGTCGTGGTGTCAGCAGCCTGTGACACACATAATCACACATATCACATCACAAACAGAGAGAGGTCGGGCGGTTGGGTTCGTGTGTGGTGGGAAGGACGGAGTCGAAAGTGCATCCACAGTCCAAACATCCTCAAACATTTGATTAGGCCACAGTAGAAGTGAGGAGCGGTGGGCTCATGCCAGCTGTTCCCCTTTCGCGCAGTCTGCAAGCAATTCTTCCGGCCACCTCAGTCTGACCGTAGTGGTTCCGCAGCACAAAGGTCCCGATGCGCGAAAGCCGGCTGCAAAGTTCACTGGAGAGCGGCTCCCCTCAGCAAAGACTTGCAGGTTTGGGTCCGAGGCTTTGAGGTAACAGGCAGGATGTTCCCGCCGTGGTGCTTGAGAAGGGCCCACGGACAGGGCATACTCAGGAAAACTTAAGATAAATTCATTCGGCCATGAACTGGGCTGCTTCTTCGTGAAGGTTGCCTAGCTCTCGGGAACATATCTTCCCTTCTTTGACGCGGAAACAGGCTGAGGCCTCAGATGCTCAAACGGGTGTTCAGCAAAACGTTTCTGCTGCATCGGGCGTCTCATGAAAACGACATCCCATCATGAACCCGAGTCATCCAAGCTCCGGTCATTGTCCAGTGCCAAGCCCTGGGCCCGGGACCGCCATCCCGGCAATCGACCTGAAGCCTTCAGTAACCCTAAACCCTAAACCCTAAACCCTAAACCCTAAACCCTAAACCCTAAACCCCTTGTTGACCCCCAGATGTGCGAACCCAAGGTGCCGGTGAGCACCAAGTGGCGGCAGGCACCGCCAAGAGGCCGAAGCTCCGCAGTGATCATGGCCTCGCATGGGGCGGGTTTGGGAAGCTTGGAGCTGTTGGGTTTAGGGTTTAGGGTTTAGGGTTTAGGGGTTTAGGGTTTAGGGTTTAGGGTTTAGGGTTCAGGGTTTACGGTATAGGGTTTAGGGTTTAGGGTTTAGGGTTAAGGGTTTAGGGTCAAAGCCCTCTTCTCTCGGAATCCCTAAACATAAGCTACATACCAAAACCCGAACTTAAACCCTGCCCGACTTTGCCATGGCTGGCTTGCGCACTGTGTCTGTCCGAAAAAAAAGAGAGTCCAAATCCAGAAGCATGCTCGCTTCTGAATTACATTCTGAATATTTGGCACTTGCACCCCGCCCGTGCGCTTGCACGCTTCAAGGCTTTCATGGCGTCCTCGCACAAACCTTCAATTCTTTTTGGGGGGACACTCTAACGTACCATCGAGATGCGGTGATCTGACCAACCTTCAAGTGCGGCGTCAGGCTGGGATGTGAAAGTTGATCACCGTATGCCCCCAAGAACAATATGCCAGAGGGGCCCCCCACCCCCTCCCCCCCCGCCTCCCCCCCCCCGCGCGGTCTGGGCCTTCATTGGGTTCGGGCCCCCGGTATGTTACAGAAGCTCAGGTAGAGGTGGGTCGCGGGTCGTTGAAATTAACATCCCACAATTCCTACTACAAGTACCCTGCCGCTGCAGGGAGAACCCCGAGAACGGCAGCTTGAAACAGCAGACTGCTGCTCAAAGGAATGACCGATCACGGGAATCGAAAGACCCTGAAGGTACATCGTGCGCTTCGTGTGTCAGCAAAAACCTGTGAAAGGGCCTCCAACACGGACGGGACGTACTGTTGCAAGCTGCAGCCCTTGGACGCGAATTTCGCCTGGATAGCAAGCTTCGTCATGCAGCATTCACCGAGGTCCCTATACGGAGACAGTAGAACCCAGAACCCCTGCTAGAGGATGAAATACTTATAGGAAATGGAAGACCCTCATGACAATCGCCATTCGATTGCAAAACCGGCGTGGATGCTGTGGGCATTCGCCGCCACTGGTCATAGGGACGTTATCATCCAATCAGCACGGTTGCTGTGGCCAATCGCATGCAGCGGCAACATGGACGTCATCATCCCCATGTAGCAGTCGCAGCAAGGTAGTAGTGGCAGTGGTGGCAGTGGTGGCAGTGGTGGCAGTGGTAGTGGTGCTAGTGGGTGGTGGTAGTGGTGGTAGCGGTGGTAGCGGTGGTAGTGGTGGTAGTGGTGGTAGCGGTGGTAGCGGTGGTAGTGGTGGTAGTGGTGGAAGTGGTGGTGGTGGTGGTGGTGGTGGTGGTGGTGGTGGTGGTCGTCGTCGTCGTCGTAGTCGTCGTAGTAGTAGTAGTAGTAGTAGTAGTAGTAGTAGTAGTAGTAGTAGTAGTAGTAGTAGTAGTAGTAGTAGTAGTAGTAGTAGTAGTAGTAGTAGTAGTAGTAGTAGTAGTAGTAGTTAGTAGTTGTAGTAGTAGTAGTAGTAGTAGTAGTAGTAGTAGTAGTAGTAGTAGTAGTAGTAGTAGTAGTAGTAGTAGTAGTAGTAGTAGTAGTAGTAGTTGTAGTAGTAGTAGTAGTTGTAGTAGTAGTTGTTGTAGTAGTAGTAGTAGTAGTCTGCTATGATGTCAAGACGTTTCTCCATCCTCTTTTGCCTCCATTGGCCGCCGGATACATCCGAACGGACAGAAAAACCCCTGCAAGCCTGAGGACTTGGTTGTTCTTGACAGCTGTTTATAATCCTCCTCTCACCTCTGGCAAACTTCAGTCATCTCACATCATCAAGCAGAGTCTGCCGTTGCTCATCACTGTGTTGCAGGCAAATAGCCAAGCTAAGCAAAGCTACCAAGGTCCGCGATGCTCCAGGATGGAGAACCCAACGACGGCAGCGAGCCCAGAAACAAAACGGAGCACTTACATGACAAGTAGACCGATCCAAACAGCCACGCACCGCTCTAAAGACTCCTGTCCTCCTAGCCTCAAGCAGCCACACTTCACCTGGCAGGGCACCGTCTCGGCTACTAGTCACACGAGGCTGGCCCCCTTCTTCAGTATCGCTCGTTACCACAGGGGTGCGCTTCTGTGCCGGACTCGTTCTTGAGACGAGGAGCAGCTCAGTGGCTAGAATAGCTGCCGATACAGACACAACTCGGCAAAGAAATTTACCCACCACGCAAGGGGCTCTGCGGCTGGCCTCACATTGTGAGGTGCGGATACCGGAATTGCCGCCTAGAGCGGTTCACCCCGGCGGACCGCCGGGCAGGTCTCGAGCCTGGAGCAGCGTACCCCTTCCAAAAGTGAGGCCGGGTCTGCTCAAGAACAATCCGAGTGTGTTCGCACGCTACACGCTCTGCCATGGTACTAGGCAACACAGGTGCATCAACAAACAGTGCTTTAAAAAAGCTAATTGCACTAGGCCCTGGCTCAATTTCTCTGTTTTACGTGTAAGTCTCCAACTTCCTCCGAATGTCGCCGAAACGCCATTGTCGCACAGAGCCTGACGCCACGCCAGCAATGACAGGGGAAAGTGCAGAGTCGGAGACGGATTCACTATTTGAAGGGGAGCAGGATGGCTCGGAAGCGGAGGCCGTTGACTTAGGTGAAGAGTCGGAGACGGATTCACTATTTCGATCCTCCCCAGACGAGATGCCCACAGCGCCAGCACGTGACACTCAGCTGCGCCCAGCAGCAAAGGCTCGCACTGGACGACCAGAGGAAGGTGGCCTTCCTACCACGCCTGCCCAGAACTTGTCTATCGCTTGGAATGGGGTGCCTCCCTACATTAGCCCGGCCGGGCCACCACCACCATCACGCAGTGGAACGGACTTTCCACTCCCAGGAACAAGGCCAATGCACGAAGCTGCGCCCCCAGTGTATACACCGGGGGAAAGGCTGCAACTCTGGAGCTTGACGCTCAGCCCAGGGCCGGTCGTGGTCATTCAAGGTGTTCCACGCCGCACCTGGTTCTTCCAGCTGCAACAGGGGCACGTCCACAACTATGAGGGGCCGGCTGGACCCCATCAACACGTCCTCGTCTCCCCGATCCACACGCTTACTGGCCCACCAGTTCCAGTGGTGGGATACAGCACGCTTGAACAACATGCAGAGTCCGGCAGTTCAGCTCCTGGACGCTGAACACTGGCCTGTTTTCTTCTTTACTTTAATCTCAAGGCCGAACCAGCCTTAATCTGAGCACTGCTCAGCTGGTGAGGAGCACTGCTCCCATGTACAAAAGTAACAAACATCGACGATTGAGAGGTCGCACAGCACTGGGGAAAAAGCAGGTCTTAACATTATTGCAGTTTGAGCTCATTTCTTCACCAGCCATGTACCTAGTGAGGATTGCCTTACTCTGAATCCGGGAGGCCCAGCCCAACACACACTGCTGCAAATCTGCCAAAGTGACTGCTCTACGGTCCTCTGCCTTCCTGCATCAATGATCCATGTGGGACGCCACAAGATGGACATTGAGGGAGACGGCCAATCAGGTACGACCCACTTGCAGGAAGGTGCGTGTCTACTGGACGCAGTGAGACACAGTAGGATGACGGGAGCTACAACTCTTTTCACCCATATGACAGCTAGCTAACTAGCTACAGCTCTTGCTCAACACTCTAACCAAGTCAAGAAGCTCGCCTCGTCTCACACTGATCTACACCTAGTGAATTCGGTTTCACCTCTCTAACCACCGCTCCAAACTAATTTTCGGTGCTCAGAACGGTGCGAATCGCCCGCAATGAGCAGAGCCCGCTCGCTCAGCGTTCAATAAAATAAATAGTAGTAGTAGTAGTAGTAGTAGTAGTAGTAGTAGTAGTAGTAGTAGTAGTAGTAGTAGTAGTAGTAGTAGTAGTAGTAGTAGTAGTAGTAGTAGTAGTAGTAGTAGTAGTAGTAGTAGTAGTAGTAGTTTGAGGAGGAGCAGTAGCAGTAGTAGGAGTACTAGTATGAGTAGGAGTCCCTGTTTTGTAGGCAGTAGCTAGTCGGCAAAGAAGGGCATGTTGGCACACTTGGCTTAACACTACGAACTGTACATGTTCCAAGCGTCTGCAAGTCCTGCAAGCAATCTTGAGGAGTTTGTCAGTGCCCAGACCACTAAGCTTGCAACCAGGACTTCCAGATCTTTGGCACCTGGCCCATCGAAGTTCAAGGTCAACAGCAGAAACGGAGAACACACAACACAAAGAGTAGGTTGTGGTCCAGGCCTCGGGATCCTAAATCCTATTTGGACTTGGATTTAGAGCGGTCGGAACTTCAGAAACCAACATCGGCTGTGCGGAGGCGATGGATGTCTACTTACATTCCACAAGTTTACATTGGGTTTGGGGTTTAAGGTTTAGGGTTTAGGGCTTAGGGGTTTAGGGTAAATCCTGCCTCCAGAGCTCAGCGGCGCGACTGCCAGAGTCGCACCCGACAACAGCGGCGCCCAGACCTGTCGTTCTGTGCTGCCAACTACCATGTGCAGAGGGGTTCGGCAAGTTTGCCCCTAAACCCTAAACCCTAAACCCTAAACGGCAGTGGGGATTGTTGGGCTTGGGGATCGAAGTGACAAGCTATTTACCCACAAGTGTCGTTTGCTTGCGAATGCTGCCGCGCCCAAGTATCAACCCCGTTAACAGCAACTGTAGGTCCCGGAACTCAATTATGTACCGCTCCGTTTTAGGAAACTGAGCTGACATGCTTTGGGGCTGGTTGTATCCTCCTGTGCCCGAAGCCTCTGGCATTGCTGCCACCCAAGACAGGCTCGTCTGCTGGAGGCCGACCTTGGTTCAGCTGCCTTGTGGTTACCAGTTTTCGAAGGGTTTTGGCATCGTTGTGAAGAGATTTTGGGACTTCGAGGTTTGGGTACCCTTGTGGAGCTGCCTGGGATGGAAGCTTTGGACACAAATTGGAATCAGGTCCTTGTCTAGGGGCTACGGACAGACTCCAGTTCGATCTGTGACGAGTACGCATTTCTCAACCTTGTTGCTTGGACGCTTATTCAGTGTCACTTTCCAACAAAAGGCAAGTCAGATTCGCTCCAAGCCCTGCAAAACCTGAGCCCAAACCCACCTTCGAGGACCTGGCGTCCGTGGGCAGAAGCTTATGAACACGCACGACGTGTGCCAGATGAGTCATGGCCTTTGCTGTGCAGGGAATAGTAGCCAGCCGCAAGTCTACATCGCTTTAAAGGATCCAGCGTGCAGAAAGCCAGCAAGAACGATTTCGACAAAGTAGCGCAATCAAAGCTACCATGCAGATGGTGCTGGAGGGCGGGTTATCGGACTGGTGGAAACATTTTGGCAGGCAAATCTTCAAGGACAACGGCCAACTTCGGCGTTCGTGTAATTATTTGCACTACGAGCTAACAGGTTCACTGCGATTGACTTACCTACAAGCTCTTTGTTCGTAGATAACCCTTGCAAAGGTCATGCCTCTTCGTTGAATGAACAAATATATGTTAGGCTTGAGTGCGGACTGGCATGCACAGTTGTGAGAGGTGAGAGGTTCAAACGGGAGCGAGTACGCCCAAGATCATGCATGCTTCTTACTCATAAATCGTGATCACTCCTGGTTCACTCATCCCAGCAATTAGCATAAACAGCTGAGAAGCAAACACTGCCAACTGTGGCAACATCCAAGGGTTTTTTTTTTGCGTTTTTGGACCTCAGGAGCAAGCTGACAGCCCGTGCCCCAAAGGATCTTGAAGAGGTCCAGTATGGCCCAGTTACATGTTGGGGTGTGGTGGGATCCTGTGCACAAATTTTCCGGGCCAGATGCTGCTCTCTTTTGTTTTTGTTCGGCCTCTGTTCCGGATTTCAAGGTTCATCTTGGTTGAAAGGGCAAGGCCTTTGATTTTGTTCCTTGTTCCTTCTAGTTGAAATTTGAAATTTCAGGCTTCGAAAGGATGATCCGCCATGAACCAAGAACTGCCCTTCAAACATGACAAAGGAAGTCAGATCACAAACTGAGTCCGGCCAGGTCGGCGCAGGCCTCGGTTGCCACCTTGTTGTGTCGCCTGCTGCCTGCTTCATGCCAAGCCGCTGCTTGCTCAGATGCTCGCACAATCTTCGGGGTGCCTGCAAAGCAAGGCGCCACAGAACAGTTTCAAGATCAGGGATGCGGAAAACACCCCCGGGTATGCTTGCGGATTCTCATGGTCTTCGGGGGCTTGGGAGGGTTGCGTGGCACAGCGGGCTAGAGGAGGTAAAGCTAGTTCGTGCCATCACACAGTCGTATACATCTGTGATGCACTGCACGGCGCTGATGCCCTGACCTAGGCCCTAGGCCAGCTTGGGGCAGTTTAAGAGATGTGCCATTGGCATGTATACAACTTGAGGGTTCGCTTCCTCTTCAAGGATCGCAGGACCTTAGACTTAGGATTGATCTTTCTGCTTGCTTCATGTTTGGCAATTAAGGTACAGGGGGGCAGGGTTCAGGGTGAAACCTCCGGCCCCCGAGGATTTGGCCCGATGCCTGTGGAGCCCGATGTGAACAGAACCTGAGGTGTGATATCATGAAGTGAAAGTGGGCACAGAGAGAGTTTTGCTTGACCTTCTTTGGGGGAATAGGGCGCGCATGGGGGCTTCTTAAGTGGACAACTAAGAGGTCGTTCTTGACCCTTCCCTGCGCGGAGCAGATACAGGAGGATCTGGGGGCCGCCAGACTCCAACTCCCTGAAAACTGCGACTGCCTTGCGAAAGGAAGCCATAGCAGCCAGGGAGCATACATGGCTTTCCCCTTGGCATTCCGGCATCTTCTTGGAGGGATCCTGCGCGTCACAGGCGCGGTTTGGGTGGGGGGTCTGAGAGTGGGTTGAGAACGCAGGGCATCATGATCATCATCATGACCATCATCAGTGTCACCGACATCTTTATCATTTCTATAGCTGGCTCTATTTGCTCTTATGTTAGCACTTCTAAGTACCGTCAATTTTGTTTCTATTTGTTTATTTGGTTTGGGGGGGTTTGGTTTCCGTTTCTGCCACCGTCTCCGGGAATTCCTGGACGAGCCGGCCGTCATGCGAATGGAAACCTCAGATGCAGATGCTGCAGGTTTAGGGATAGGGTTTAGGGTTTAGGGTTTAGGGTTTGGGGTTTAGGGTTTAGGGTTTAGGGTTTAGGGTTTAGGGTTTGGGGTTTAGGGTTTAGGGTTTAGGGTTTAGGGTTTAGGGTTTAGGCGCGCAAGACCTGAAGCTGCAATGGCGAGAGAGCCCGACTTCCCAACATGAACTCAAGTTCCGACAGCCATCACCTTGGCTTGGGATGTTCCCCCCGTAATAATAATAATTTAACACATTTAACTATGCATAATGAGAATATATATGGTATACTAACGGTGCTTAATGGGGATCATAGTACCCCGCTATTATAATCCCTATTAAGGACTGGTTGAACATTCATAGGGATGATAGTACCCCCCTCATAATAATCCCTTTAAGGACTGTTGAAATAAGGGGGAACATCCCAAACCTTGGGCATTGCCAGCTCCTTGATGCGTTTAACAACCTTGGCCGCTGTTACTCATCGGGATGCAGCTGACACTGCAGATCACTGCAGATGAACATTGCGACCCGTGACTGACACAATCGGATCTTCACAGAGGCTCGGATCACAAAGCCCACGGCTTGATATCCCAAAGTTTTGAAATTCAGTGCGAGGTTGCTGAACGTTCCAAGAATACTTGAGCATCTTCTCTCAAGTGCTTGCTTTGGAGCTTTGGGCCTGGTGCTGGGCGGGGAAGGTTTTCCTGAGTTCAGGATTTAGGAGGCGGGCCTGGGTGTAGGATCAAATCCGTAAACTGGATCCAACCACGAAAAGGATCTAAATCCACATGTTGGGATGTTCCCCCTTATACTAGCAATCCTTAATAGGGATTAAAAATAGGTTGTACTATAATCCCTATTCAGGACTGTTTGTATAAGGGGAAACATGCTTATCCACATGCTCTCAAAGGGCCGTCAGCACCCCACTGTCTGAGAGCCTGGATCCCAAACTCGAGTGCCTGAGTTGAATTTGGACTTCGGGGACTTCGGCCAATTCGGTCTTGGGGTTTAGGGTTTAAGGTTTAGGGTCTAGGGTTTAGGGGGGGTCGTTTCGAGGGTACCAGTGGGTTGTTTTGGAGTTTTCCTGGGATCCTACTATTTGTGGGACTTTTTAGGGGTACCCTATTTTCGTAAACCCCCCATAGAAATTCATAACACGAATGCAAATATAAAGGGGTCACCGCCTACAACAGTTCCACTGGGTTTTTCACACTCCCTCAAATATGAAAACAGCGAACCCTTAAACCAGTACTTTGCCAATCAGGGCAAAACCATTCAAGTTACTCACTAATGAAACCATAACTTCGGTGTGATCCATTTGTTTCCTTTACTGTAACGTGATCATGAAAAATGACCCCCCCCAAAAATTGCAACAAAGAGCTCAGCCCTGATTGTTTACTCAGTCGAAGAACATCTGAACCACCTTTTCGTGAATCATAGCTTCGTGATGTGGAGTGATACCTTGGGCCCCCAGTTATGTGCCTTCATCAAAAAGCTAACTTGTGTAAACTATTGAACTAGGGAGAATCGAATGCCATCGACAGTCTTACGCAACGAACGCTGCCATTGAATTACTTTCACATGTATCGAATGAGCGAACCATATGGCTAGCATACCATTTTTCAACTTAACAATCTATATAATGGAATGGGATCCTGACGTGCAAAGTAGACATGGCTGGAGAACATCATTCAGCTCCGAACGAAAGAATGTACATCGCAGAGATAACCTCATCGCCAAGCCAATGCATTCGTAAAAACAGAAGGCTTCTGTCGTATTTTACATGCATACTTATGTATAACGAGTTTGGCGAGAACCTTTGCTATAATCACTAGTTTGGCTATAACAAGTAGGCAGTTTCGTGGGGGAACGCCCAAATAGCCCAAATATGTGTGTAGATATACAGAGAACAGAAAGGCTGTAGAGTCGCAACCGTGAATGGCATCTAAGGGGCTCCATGGCCACAAGGACGGCATCGAGAGCCGCCGCGGAAATCAAAGCTGCCTCAGCAAGTGCACTTCGGCGGAGTTCTTTTGCAAAAGTGTGGCTTGGCTGCGTCCCCGTGCAACAGTGTGGCTCGGCTTGGCTTGGCAATATTGGTGTTCTCGCCTAGTTGCGTGCTCATTCGGGATCAACATCGCACTCCCCCACACTTTCTAATGACGTCTCGCCCAAGTCTCATGCACATTGTGTGGGCCAAATTCACAATGCTCGTATGACTGTCAAGGATTGAAAAAGCGGGAGGACTCCATTTGCAAACACAATGCTCGTACGACTGTCAACGATTACCAAAAGCGGGGAGGGATTGGGGGTGCAACACCCCCTCCCAACACCCCCCCCCCCCCCCCCCCCCCCCCCCCCCCCACCCCCACCCCCACCCCCCGTCCCACCCCCCCCCCCCCCCCCCCCCCCCCCCCCCCCCCCCCCCCCATTTGCAAAACACAATATCACACAATGCTCGAATGACTGTCAGCGCCCCCAGTGTGCGACTGTCGATGATTACAATTTGCGGGGGGGGGGGGGGGTGGGGTTGGGGGTGGGGGGGGGGGGGGGCGGGGGGGGTTGGGGTGGCATTTGCAAACACAATGCTTGTATGACTTTCATCGCCATTGCAACAATGCTCGAAGCCAAGGCCGAGCTAAGCCAAAGCCGAGCCAAAGCCAAGTCGAGCCAAACAGGCCCAGGCCAAGGCCCCGAGGCGAGCCGACCAAGGCTCCACAGCCTACCGAGCCAAGATCAGCCAAAGCCAAGCCAAGAAGCACACCCCCCAAAAGAAAGGGCCCCGTGGTACCTCGACCGCCCAGAACACCAGCAGATCCAAAACTTCGACCTGTCCGGATCTGAGGCCGTAAAACCGAATATGGGCTCAAGCTTCCCAAAGTGTCTCCTTTCAAGGCTGCGCGCAGCCCGACTGAGGAATTGCACACATGTACGAAGACCGTCCTCCCCTGGAGTGGTTTGCCATCTCCGCGTTCGACAGTTTCTCAGAGCGTGGCACCACGCTTGGGGACCAAACGAACCCCAAAATTGGGGTCATATACCCTAAGCTACTATACTCCTATGCAGGTAGCTGAACCATAAACCCTTTTATGGTTTATTTCGTCCCCAAGGACTTTGCAAGATCGGTGGACAACTCAGGCCCTCGCCACGCGCTCGAATGGTTGCGATGGATCGAGGGGACAGTACGCTGCACCGCTCAGCCTCGGCTGGGGTTTCCGGGTCCTTTTGAGAAGGGATCCAACTATTTGGGGGTCTATAGTGGGGGTCCCCTAGTTTCGCAAACCTCCAGCTAGGTCCAGATTGATGAAATAAATTGCTTTATAGGGGTTGCAGATTCCAACAGAACTGGCATCTCAGGACTACCCCCTGAATCTTCTAAAGCCTTGTTTGGTGAGGACTTAGAGGCTGAAAATTCACTCTGAGCATCGAGGTTCGTAAGGCCATCGTATTTGCATCTGCTAAGTATATACCTGTCTGTCGATACAATATTAAGCAATATGTACCCCTGCCCCCACTTGCCCCAGCTGTTTATTGGCTGCTGTTAGTCTAATCTAATGGATGACTGCTGTAGCGGTCTCGATAGGATTGGCAATAGGGATGAACGCGCGGAACATGTAACCTGCTGTGCTTCGGCGGTACTACTCTTGGCTTTTTGGTGGGCGCTGTTCTTCTGATGCTATTTAGAACTCTCGAGTGAACGATAGAAAGAGAGCCCCTGGTTTAGCATCTCACTGCCTTTGCGGAGGCAAACCTGCAGTGTCAGCCCAAGGCTGCTCATGAGTATAGTGTAGCCGAATGGCCCAAGACAAACGCCCTTACACAACACCCACATGCATGCTCCCTCTTGAGCAGTACTAGACCTTGCAACGAGCTTCGAACTGCAAAACTGAAGCTTCCATGCTGTGTCATACCTTTTTTTGCCTCTTGAACTGGCTAAAACTTGCTCAGCAGGGCATAGGCTTCCTGGGAGGAAAGCCCTTCTCAGGGGAAGCAAGGCTCAACTGTACCCACGAAGCCCTTGGAGGCACAGGGTACCGGTGTTTTTACACTTTCTATCACTTTCTTAAAGTGCAACATTGCACTGTCCGCTTTTGCTGTCAACTTTGGCAAATGCTTGTGAGAGTTGCGAAAGAACTTGACTTTGTAAGTAATCATTCGCCTGTCTGAGCTCTGAAGCGTGGAGGTAGGAGGCATGTGTGCTACATTGAATGAGATTGAAATGCTCCAACCTTTTGCACGCTCAGTCGACCATGTGTGTTGCAGGATCTGTTGGTTTCTGTGTCAGGCACACACCTACCGGTTGCGTGCGGTTCCAAGCACCACTTTTATACCCCCATGGCAATTTTGGTTTTTTAACACGAGCCGAACGTGGTGGTCGTGTTCGCATTCTGTCCGCGCTTGCTGTTCTTCTAGTTGTCTCTTTCTGTGGCATGTCGGAGTAGAAGAAATCATCTCCACTGCCTTGATGGTGTCCTTTGGGATGTCCCCCCTGATACTCACAGTCCTTACTAGGGGTTCTAGTACCCCTATGATGATCCCTATCAAGGACTGTTAGTATAAGGAGGAACATCCCAAGTGTCCTTCCCTCTTACTGGCACTTCCACCTCGTAGCTCATAAAACTCACGATGTACATGTTCCGCACTGTCGTTTGTCCGCGAAGGATCATGACGGATCATTGACGAAGTCTCTGTGGGCAAGGTGTTCCCGGCACAAACGGCGTATCCGGTTTTGATGAACTCCGGGCGAAAGCAGAAATCCGCCAGGACTGGCCCAATAAACGCTCACAAGGACAAACAGAAACATTAAGAAACATGAAAAATAACCCTTGTGAGAAAGGACTATAAAGCATTCATGAGTGAATAGTCTTGTGTTTTGTAGTGCCTTTCTGCCTTCCAAGCAACAGAGCTGCGACCAGCGCCACCACTGCCTCTGCTCCTCGCTGAGCTAAGACTCCCACGGCAACCGGGGCAGGGCAGGTGCCCAAGAGCCTTGGCTTTCACAACGTGGGCCCCACACCTTCCACTCAAGTTGTAGTTCTTGCAGAACTCACAGCACATTCAACGTAGCTTCACATCCAAGCTGAAATTTACCACCCCCCGAGTCCCCCAGAATTCAGCACATTGAAACTGCTTGCACCTCCACGCCAATACTACCCCCATAAAGCAACCCTATAAGGAACCTCAGCCAACAGCACAAGGTGCTCGTTGGAGGTCTCTGCTGCGTAGGCTGCCAGATTCGCGTAGCTGAGTCGGGTATGCTTCGGCTCAGCATGCAGGCTCCTTACCAAATTCTCGGTAGTCTCGTGAAGGAAAATGACAATGAAGTCTCTGCAGTCGACTACGATTTCAATATACAGAATACACTGCAACCACCAAGCGAGCAAGGTAGCCGCCTGGATAAACAGTTCAGTAGGACCAAAATCGCGCGCTGCGACCAATAATGGTATCCCTCCCAAACAAGGCATGGCTTTTGGGTGGATTTCTGGGGCTCCCCCGCGCGGGAAGGGAGGCCCTACCCGAAAGCGAAGCGCCATCGCAATTGCAGTTTACATTTGGAGAATGCACAGGTGGCACTTTATAAAGAGGGAGTGCCTGCAGCCGCAAAGAGGTGAGCATCATGAGGATCAGCAGCAGGGGCTCGGGGAGCATCACCGACCCCGAAAGGATGCACCGTAAGAACGTGTGCACTGTTGTTTCTGTGCGTTCTGTGATGCTCGACTGCTCGAACCCTGTCTGCGTAAGCATCATGGACACATGGTTTCTCCTAATCAAGATCGGGGGCGAGCATTTGCATTGTCAGCAGTGACTTCCCATTCCCCGACCCCTCTAGGCCAGCCCTTCCAAAGGGACACACTGAGGCGCGTCAGCAGCAGACTGTTCTCTACCAGTCGGGCTATGTTTGGGGCAGGGGTTTCGGGCTTGTCTGCTTTGGGGGTTTGTGCTCGAGCTTCCAAATTAGCACATAAGCAGCAGCAACACCAACAGTCGAAACAGGTTCTGCTGATTCGACAGAACTATGAAAGGTATCCGAAAGCAAGAGAAAAAACAAGGAAGCTCCCGAGCCGCTTGTTCTTGCCATCAAGCGGCGTCTGCCTATCTTCAGCGATGATGGCTGTGGAGTGGGGTGTCCGGCAAACTTGCTGCAGCAGGACGTCCAAAACACCCGAGCAGTGTCCTTGTGAAGGAGCCTGATGCAATGCGCAGGGATAGTTGCAATCTTGTTAGCCGTCGCACTTCAAAGAACAAAACAGAAAGAAAACAACACCTTCATCAAAGCCAGGGCCTAGGAACCCCCAAAAGAGGCGGGGAGTCGGCCACACCAAGATCCTGCACCGTCCTGCGGGTGTCGCGGTGGCTCTGCAGAAGCTCGCGTGCTGTTTGGGCACCTGACATCAGGCAACGACAACTCTGACGATGACGACCACCCAACCACGGTAGCAATGGCAAACCAAGAAGTAGAAGCAGAATAAAGAAGAAGAGGAAGAGGAAGAGGAAGAGGAAGAGGAAGAGGAAGAGGAAGAGGAAGAGGAAGAGGAAGAGGAAGAGGAAGAGGAAGGCGAAGGCGAAGACGCCACAGCACAATTAACAGCTGCCAGCACCGGCGCCGCCGCGCACCACCAGCACCACCAGCACCACCAGCACCACCAGCACCATAGCAGCAGCAATGAAAGCCCCCAGCAACAGCAGCAGCAGCAGCAGCAGCAGCAGCAGCAGCAGCAGCAGCAGCAGCAGCAGCAGCAGCAGGAGGATGAGTTCGGCAGTGCCTTCATTTCGCGCTCTCTGCAAGGGAATCTGGGTGGTGTTCGGTTTTTGGGTTGGTCTCGCGTGGTAGGGGCCTCCCTTGGGTAGTCGCGGATCATGTGCACTTTGGGTGTCCTGATTTGTCCTTCAGGCTTCCCTTCAGCTTATTTGTTTTGCACTGGGCTGCAAAGATCCCTAGGCCGAGCGGAGGTGCGACACTCTGTTTTTCGGCCCTTGCATGCTCAACCTCTCGGATGACCGAACCCAAATGCAACGAGACAGCTTGGGAATTGTGCGATGCCCAGAGACGCCGCTGCTAATGCTTGAGTGCAAAATCCTGCCGCAGCTGCCAAGGCACGTGGCATCTCTGCTGCCTGGCGCAGGTCATCTTAGGGATACATTGACCGGACAGAGGCCACGATGTTCGATTAGGATAGTCTGGTGCTTCTCCACCTACTATCCTGCTCACTTTTCCAAGAATTCCAAGGACCAGATCACAGAGCGGTAGAGTCGCCACTGCGACAGGGTGCTTGAACCCGAAAGCCCCACACCAACCTGTACGGCCCCTTGTGATTTCGCATTGCTCTTGGCACAACGCATCCATGCATCAACAAAACCGCATTCGCAAGAATCGTATGGTTTTAGAACTTAGCATAGGGTCCAAAGGCTCAGGTTTGGCAACAACCTCTGCAAGCATTCAAATGTGGTGCAAATATGAATCTGAAACTCATTTTCCATATCCGAGACCTATAACCTTGCAAATCTTGGCTCTATGGGTGTTCTTCCGGCATCTCACCCGAAGACCTGATTCTCAAGCCCCAGTTGCCCGTGAGTCCACGTAGACTCGAGTCAACCCCGCAGGCCCCTCTTGCGAAACTCAGTCGGATTCTTTGCCGCGCCTGCCGCCGTATGCCACGCTTCACGAGTGCATGCAGCTGCCCAGCGGCCGCGCTGTGCGGGCCACTGAGGATCAAGGCCTGCCCGCCGGCAGCTACACATTATCTATATGGTTGGATGTCAGGGGGGAGGGGTGGGGAACACCAGAGGTATGAGAACGCACAGCGTTCAACCATATATAGATGAGACTTTGGACTTATCATTCGCCCTGCGCGGAGACGTAACCTGTCTGGTGCATCCAGCTGACTGTTGAAAGTGTTCGCAACCCCGACAGGAGCAGATGCTGCCTCCAGCTGTGATGAGCTCCTGGCAGGCAGCTGTTTTCTTTGTTAGCCTATACCCATCTTGTGGTGTCTAGCTGTTGTGGTGTCTAGCTGATGGACAAGTCACTAGGGCTAAAGCCTCTTTTGAGTGATGATGAGCCGATGGGCCATTGCTCCAGGAAAGTACTACATGTACAGGGAGGTGCCGGCAGGTCAAAACACGGCCTATTCTGGGCGCTACGTGCCCAAACTACCAACTTTGATCTCAAGCAACACATCGCAAAGACGCAAGAGCAAGCACCTGGTGGCAATGAGAGCAACTTCCACACCGGCGAGGTCTTCGCAACCTTGCTCGATGTGTGCAAGCAGATTTGACAAGATGATGCCGGGGAAGCGCGACAATGATGGCCCTACATTGCCCTACACGTGTTGAAAGGTACAACCGTGCGGCGCGCAGCCGGTTGTGCGTGATGTTTTGCTTGTTCCTGTGGATTGTTGAAGTTTGGGAGCAGCGGAAGCCATAGCTGACATAGTGTCTCCGATGGATGCCACGCAGTCAGTGGCAAGCAGAGCATCCGAGACACGAAGCCAAGGGCACACATGCATATTTGATACAGTGCATGCGTTTCAGTCCTAACCAACTTTCCGAGACTGCGTTGAAAGACCTTCCATTACCGACAGGCACCTACTTCTTGATCACAAAACGGCGCACTCACATATACACTGCACATAATATACTACTACGGCTCCACAGGAACCTCGGCCCAACAAAACACACACACACACACAAAGAGAGGAGAAAGCCGTCCAGGCGTGCAAAAATAGCCAAACTACTTCAGCCCTCGAAGCAAGAAGCGCCATTTAAACCTTGAGCACAAGTGGCACTGCTGATGCGACCATTCTTGGCAACAGGCCATTGACCACTGCTGCAGCTGATGTGGGGTGCGCGCGGTCGCTTCTCCTGCGCTGGAAACTATGGCACAGGAGCCCATTCAGGGTCATTCAGGGTGTAGTTGAGGTTGCAACTTGCGAAGTTCATCTATACCCTCTTGTGCCTCGTCACCTTCTTGGACAGGTTATTGTCAGATCAACATCCTATCAATTTAGCCAAGGACACAGACCAACCCCCATCAAGCTTTAGTGCCCCCCGAAAAAGTTCGGAAAAGTGGGATGTAAGGGTCTGGTGGGGGTCTTCCATTCCTTCTTGATGAAAACCTGGGGCCCAAAGTCGCTCTCAAACTGCCCAGTTGCCAGCAAAGACTTTCCTAGGACACGAACCCACCTGCATTCTTTGGCACTCTATACAGGAAGTACTTTTCAGGCCCAAGTGCCCCCCATTTGGGTGCATGGACCCTTAGGGATATACACGGAACATTCGCGAAAGCATGTTGTCGAGACCCTAAACCCTAAACCCTAAACCCTAAACCCTAAACCCTAAACCCTAAACCCTAAACCCTGCATCTTCGCAGCCTGGCTCCCAAACGAAGGCGGCAGCAGGCACCCAGGGAGGCCGGTTTGTCAACCTTACTACGACATTTGGGTACAGGGGCCTGTGTGTTGTGGATCCGCGTTTACCCTAAACCCTAACCCTAAACCCTAAACCCTAAACGCTAAACCCTAAACCCTAAACCCTAAACGCTAAACCCTGAACCCCAAACCAATACCTCAACACCTTTGGTCAGTAGGGTCTAGAATGCAATGCACGAACTGCTGACTCAAGTTCAGATCCGTCGGGACCCGTAGCGCTGCCGACGATCCACGGACGACTCGACATGCTATCGCAAACAGCCCCCTGACGTTTAGGGTTTAGGTTTTTGTTTTAGGGTTTAGGGTTTCGGGTTTAGGGTGTTTGTGCGGGTATGAGTTCGGGAACGCGAGGCCTTGCGTAGCAAATACGGGCTTCCCTTGCTCGGGACCTAAAGCAGCGGGCAGTGGGCTGCTTTGCTTTGGCCACTGCAGTCGGAAATCGGCCCCCCAAAGCTAACATCATGAGCATCAGCTGTGACTGTCCCGAAGGAGGCGGGCCCTACGGCTAAGAGAGCATTATGAGCATCAGTCGCTTGAATCGCACACCCAAAGCGAGCATCATGAGCATCAGCTGCCAGTGTCTTAGGGAGCATCATGAGCATCAGCTGCGACTTCCTTCAGGAGTCGGGCGAACATCACGAGCATGAGCTGTGACTGTCCTTAGGAGGCGGGCCCCAGAAGAGAGCATCATGAGCGACACCCAAAGCGAGCATCACGAGCATCAGCTGCCAGGGTCTTTCGGGAGGCAGGCCCCCAAAGAAAGCATTGTGAGCATCAGCCGCGCCTGTCCTTGAGGAGTCGGGTGCCCAGGCATCATCAGCATCAGCGGCGACTTCCTTCAGGAGTCGGGCCCCCGAAAACAAACATCATGAGCATCAGCTGTGACTGTCCTTGAGGAGGCGGGCTGCCCCAAAGCAAAGAGAGCATCATGAGCATCAGCGGCTTGTGTCCGAGTCGGCAAGGGTGATGTTTGCCATCAGGTGTGCAGGAACCACTCATGTCACGCAGTCTTGCAGTGATTTCACCATGAAAACATGCGTCAAACAGGGTAGGGGTCAATCCGACAGGGGAACGTGCAATTTGGACGGAAGCAGCAAAGTGGAAACTCACGTGCGAGGACTCGAACATGTAAGTGTCTGACTGTCTGTCACGCGGTTCAGGAAGAGACAGAAAGTCAGCAAAGCAAACTCTCAAAATGACTTATAGCTGACTGCTGTCTTCCACATCGCTCCAATAGTAGGGGGCAGTCACAACGCATTCACGCGTGCATCTGCAACACAATACTTGGTGCTTCTACATGCCGCTGTGAAGCAGATGAGGAAAAATGGAAGATAGGTACTGTTGGCAAGCGCTGCTTGATACCGCACCAGGCACTCTCAACGCCCGTAACTTAACTTAAACTCTCAAACCTTTCAACTTTCATGACCTTCTCTCATAGCTAAACCATATGGGGATTCCGAAAATGAGGGTACCCAGTGTGGGGGGTCGAGTCAAGGGGATTCAATTCTACGTCTATCTGGGATATGAAAGGGGTACCCCCTATTTTGGGAAATACCCTAAACCCGATCACCCTAAACCCTAACCCTAAACCCTAAACCCTAAAACCCTAAACCCTACCCCCCTAGACCCTAACCACTTACGCCCAGATGCCTCTCCAGCACGCTGCGGGGTGCGTGCGCCCAGCGAGAGGCTTCCCCGAGCTGCGAGGCCACAGCCTGCTGCAAGGGAGTTTTGGGGGGGTTTAGGGTTTAGGGTTTAGGGTTTAGGGTTTAGGGTTTAGGGTTTAGGGTTTAGGGTTTAGGGCTTGGGGTTTAGGGTTTAGGGTTTAGGGTTACCCCCTCTTAGATACCCCCCTTATACCCCCCCTTATGTCCCCCCTTTTACACCGCCCTTATATCCCTTTTGTACCCCTTATACCCTTTTTATGGCCTAATTACCTTTCTAGCCCAGCTGGCTCCGGGCTTTTCATGGCGTAAGTTGTCAGCTTGCACGCGCCTACTTGTCTTTACGTGTCGAAGGAAGGCTCCACTGGCTTCAGCTGTCTTTGCTGGTCACGGTCTTGCTGCTTGTCTCGATATCTTATCCAGATCCCGGGACCTACGCTAGGCGCGCAATGCTAGGAGAAGAGCTGCGCAGAACCTAGGTTTGGAAATGAAGGTGACACAGGCACTGCCGTGGCAAGTCCCTGAGCTGATGACCTTCAGCCTTCATGAGCAGGCCGCCTGAGATGTCTACAACATTCGACCTTCGGAACGCAGCAAGAAACCCTAGGGGCCTCTTCGATTTCTGCCTCAGCTCAGCTGAGAAACTTGGCAGGACAAGCTTCGCCTCCTACCGCTGAACCCACATATTGAAGCTATGGCAAGAAAAGCCATCTTTGACGAGAAGGCTCCCGACTGGGATTCAGCGCTTCATGGAAGACAGAACCCAAAGACATTCTGTGGACCCTTCACTTAGAGGGGGTCACTGCGTACCGCAATGGTGACATATGTAGGACATCTAGCAGCACGGGCCCTCGTCAAGAACCTCACCAAACAGAAAGGGGCTCAGAATCAAAGATAGGGAATGACAGGGATGACTCGCAGTGCCTCGTGAGTGCAGTTGGGATGCCAGGGAGAGCTCTTGCCCAGCTGATGATCTGGTGCAACACTTCACCGGATACCTGCCGATGCATGCAGTCATTTTGGACATCGAAGGCTTTGGCTCTTTGGGTCTGAGCCACAGACGGATGGCAACGGAGTAACGTTTGAGCATGGATTGGCCCAAAGCCCTGAGCAACAACGAGGTAGTTCGACCCTGAAAAGAGATACCACATGCGCAAATGAAACAAATTGAAGTGCTTGGACTGTTGCCCTGGTTGGCAAGGAAACGTTTATCAAACCTGTTAGCGTACGAGCAGAGTGGTCGCTTCATGTCCTTTTGCAATACTTGGTAGCCCAGTAACCAGATGATAACAAGGGCACCCCTTTTTGGGTTGGTTATTTTATAAGGGAACCCAGAACCAAAAAAAGGGTAAAGGGTAAAGAGTAAAGGGTACCACTGGGCTACCAAGAATATGCTCCTGAGCCTATCGATTCAGCTGTAAGGATCGCACCAGTACTTGTCTGAGGCCCTCTTCGCCCGCTCGGCATCTGCGGCAGGGCACTGCAATGGAACATGCTGTCATCTACAATATTTCTGTGGGGGGCTTGGGAGACATGATTCGACATTGAGTAGGGGACGCAGCTTGCAATGAATTGCATGATTTGGATTGTGGGAGAGGGCATCGGCGTTTTCGGCATTCGGCCCGGCTGCTGCTTGAGTTTGTTGTTCGCTCCACATTCAAGAGCCTGTTCGATACATGGGCTGGAAACCTTCTTCCATGGCGCTTAGGTCTGGGCGAGGCCCGAGTGAGTGCCTGTACTGGAAAACCCGCATATTATACTGTAGCACTGTAGCAGGTTCGATACCCCGGCGAACACCCCACAGCCGTCGGGCGCCTATGCGGGAAAGACATAGCACGCGCTTCGGTTCTGCCCTCCTTTTGCCAAACGTGGCACATACCGGTTCTCCCAAGATGTCAAGATCCGGAGGCAATAAAAAAGCCCCGCAACGCACAAGCTCAAGCAAACCCCTACATACCAGGTTCAGGGCTTCATGGTTGATTATGGAGGCCCCAAGGAACATTGTGCTCGCCTTGGGCAGTCGCGGCTGATGCTCCCTTTCAAGGGGCTACCTCCGGAAAAGCACTGGCAGCTGATGCTCGTGATGCTCGTGGGTGTCCGACCCTTGAAGGGCACTAGCAACTGATGCTCATGATGCTCTCTTGCTTCGTGACGCCGCCTTCTCAAGGACAATCACAGCTGATGCTCATGATATTCGCTTTTGGGGGCGCGACTCCTGAAGGAAGTCGCAGCTGATGCTCATGATGCTCGGTTTGGGGGCCCGACTCCTGAAGGACAGTCGCGGCTGATGCTCGTGATGCTCCCTTTGGGGGCCTGCCTCCTGAAAAACACTGGCAGCTGATGCTCGTGATGCTTGCTGTGGGTGTCCGACTCTTGAAGGACACAAGCAACTGATGTGAGGAGGACAAGATGTTCGTTTTTGGGGGGGCCCGACTCAGCTGATGCTCATGATGCTCGGTTTGGGGGCCCGACTCCTTAAGGACAGTCGCGGCTGATGCTCGTGATGCTCCCTTTGGGGGCCTGCCTCCTGAACAACACTGGCAGCTGATGCTCGTGATGCTCGTGGGTGTCCGACCCTTGAAGGGCACTAGCAACTGATG
Organism: Symbiodinium natans; assembly: GCA_905221605.1. NCBI lineage: Eukaryota > Dinophyceae > Suessiales > Symbiodiniaceae > Symbiodinium > Symbiodinium natans. Next base: position 74,222 of record CAJNDS010000457.1, on the reverse strand, counting down.
CTCATGATGCTCTCTTGCTTCGTGACGCCGCCTTCTCAAGGACAATCACAGCTGATGCTCATGATATTCGCTTTTGGGGGCGCGACTCCTGAAGGAAGTCGCAGCTGATGCTCATGATGCTCGGTTTGGGGGCCCGACTCCTTAAGGACAGTCGCGGCTGATGCTCGTGATGCTCCCTTTGGGGGCCTGCCTCCTGAAAAACACTGGCAGCTGATGCTCGTGATGCTTGCTGTGGGTGTCCGACTCTTGAAGGACACAAGCAACTGATGTGAGGAGGACAAGATGTTCGCTTTTGGGGGGGCCCGACTCCTGAAGGAAGTCGCAGCTGATGCTCATGATGCTCGGTTTGGGGGCCCGACTCCTTAAGGACAGTCGCGGCTGATGCTCGTGATGCTCCCTTTGGGGGCCTGCCTCCTGAAAAACACTGGCAGCTGATGCTCGTGATGCTTGCTGTGGGTGTCCGACTCTTGAAGGACACAAGCAACTGATGCTTATAATGCTCTCTTGGTTTGGGGCGCCCGCCTCCTCAAGGACATGATGTTCGCTTTTGGGGGGGCCGACTCCTCAATAAAGTCGCAGCTGATGCTCGTGATGCTCCCTTTGGGGGCCCGACTCCTTAGGACAGTCGCGTCTGATGCTCGTGATGCTTGCTGTGGGTGTCCGACTCTTGAAGGACACAATGCTTCTGATGCTCTCTTGGTTTGGGGCGCCCGCCTCCTTAAGGACAAGATGTTCGCTTTTGGGGGGGCCCGACTCCTGAAGGAAGTCGCAGCTGATGCTCATGATGCTCGGTTTGGGGGCCCGACTCCTTAAGGACAGTCGTGGCTGATGCTCGTGATGCTCCCTTTGGGGGCCTGCCTCCGGAAAAACACTGGCAGCTGATGCTCGTGATGCTTGCTGTGGGTGTCCGATTCTTGAAGGACACAGGCAACTGATGCTTATGATGCTCTCTTGGTTTGGGGCGCCCGCCTCCTCAAGGACATGATGTTCCCTGTTGGGGGGGTTTGACTCTTGAAGGAAGTCGCAGCTGATGCTCATGATGCTCGGTTTGGGGGCCCGACTCCTTAAGGACAATCGCGGCTGATGCTCGTGATGCTCCCTTTGGCGGCCTGCCTCCTGAAAAACACTGGCAGCTGATGCTCGTGATGCTTGCTGTGGGTGTCCGACTCTTGAAGGACACAAGCAACTGATGTGAGGAGGACAAGATGTTCGCTTTTGGGGGGGCCCGACTCCTGAAGGAAGTCGCAGCTGATGCTCATGATGCTCGGTTTGGGGGCCCGACTCCTTAAGGACAGTCGCGGCTGATGCTCGTGATGCTCCCTTTGGGGGCCTGCCTCCTGAAAAACACTGGCAGCTGATGCTCGGGATGCTTGCTGTGGGTGTCCGATTCTTGCAGGACACAAGCAACTGAATGCTTCTGATGCTCTCTTGGTTTGGGGCGCCCGCCTCCTCAAGGACATGATGTTCGCTTTTGGGGGGCCCGACTCCTGAAGGAAGTCGCAGCTGATGCTCATGATGCTCGGTTTGGGGGCCCGACTCCTTAAGGACAGTCGCGCCTGCCTCCTGAAAAACACTGGCAGCTGATGCTCGTGATGCTCGCTGTGGGTGTCCGATTCTCGAAGGACACAATCAACTGACACTCATGACTTGAAGGCATTTGCGAAGGTGTTGCGCTGTTTGCGTTTGGTGTCTAAGAGTCTGAAGATGGTCGGTGACGCGAGGCCTTAGATCTTTCGGGCCCTTCAGGTCAGGTTGGAAGGTTGGAAGAATCGACGGGACTATGTGGGGTTTCACTGCCTGTTGCCATGCAGTTAAATCTTTGCTCAGGATGATTTCGTTCAGGAGTTAGGTGCCCTGTGACATGGTAGTCCAAAACTCCAAGCCCTTGCAGACCTGGTGCTGCGGAGAACCGCACGGCCACCTCAGCAAAAGGACAGCTTGTAGTCGTGTCAACTATCCTGTGGTCGGTGCCACTGAGGTTTCGATGCGTTGAGTTATGCTGCGCAACTTCAACCTAGGCTGGTGATTCTGTAGTCAAGTTCGTGCTGACCTTGCCCCAGACAACCAAACACCTAGACCTCCTTGCCGTATTCTAGGGGTGTCCATATCTCTTCTTATACCCTAACTAGAATTGAATCCCCTTAACCCTAACTAGAATCGAATCCCCTTAAAGGGACCCCCAAACAGGGTACCCCTATTTTCGGAAGCCCCCAGATGTTATTCAAAACGTCGACTTCTACCAGCACGTTCACATCCACCTCCAAGTGCTGTCCTACAGGGCATGTCTGTTTTTTTTAGGGTTTAGGGTTTAGGGTTGTTCCCCGCAACAAGCTTCCCGCTTAGAGAGCATTTGCCTTGAAAGCCTCAGCACTGGAACCCTTCGACAATACAATCCGAGACCTACACCAGGCAGCGAAGCTTGACAACAACAGTACCTTACCCCTTCGTGTTGCTTGCCTTTTGCTACGCTTTTGCCTGCGTTTGGCATAGGTCGCACGAAGTGCCGGAGAGATGTGAAGCCGAGTCAGGCACGTGCACTGTTGTGGTCCCGGACACGTGGCTCAACCTTAGGATGTGCAAACACACAGGCGCCATGGCCGAAGCTCCTGCCCTTTCGATCTTTTTGGTGCCTTCTGCAACATGAACAAGTGCAGCAGCATGCACCACGTTAAGCTTGATCACTCAGAATGTCGTAGTGCGAGGGCGACGTAGACTTCGACATGGACATTGAAAACTCCAAGGAAATACGCTGACCCTGCAGGAGTCTCGTCGTGACATCTAGTACGATTCTTCCAGACGCTCGTCTCGAATTCAAGTTCGGATGTTAGGCTGCCGCTGGTCCTGATCTTAGAAGCTTTAGAGGACTTTTGGGCCGGAGCTTCAACTCTTTGCCCACACCGCATGATGACAAGATCACGAAGAGACCTTCAGGGTGCAGGGTGAACTTGGTTGGCAGCCTCGAGACACCTCCAATGGGCCCAAAGGCACGAGGACCCGGCGCGGCTGCCCAGACTGCCTCAACTGGCTCCACGTTAAGCAACGAATGTCAGGAACGAGGGAACGAGGACAGCTATGAGGAGGACAGATAGCAGGACAAGACACAGGCAGATAGGGGAACAATTCATGTCAAATAGCTGCCACCGCAAAACAACGGCCATGTAGCGGCCAGCAAGCCTGCAAAACCTAAACAGGCCTCTGGCCTCTCAAGGCGTCAATCGCACCCAAAAATAGCCCGCCATTTAGAGGCCAGCAGGCCTCTCAGGCCGGCAAAAGACTGTTTTTTGCTCTGGAGCAGCTTATGCTCATGACGCTGCTTTGGGGGGCCGCGACTCCCAATGGACGGACTTCGCAAAAGTTGCTCGTGATGCTCGTTTTGCGAGCCGACAAACATTCGCCGCTGCTGCTCGTTTTGGGAGCCCAACTCCATCCGCCGCTGATGCTCGTGATGCTCCCTTTTGGGGCCTGCCTCCTGAACAACACTGGCAGCGGATGCTCATGATGCTCGCTTTGGGTGTCCGATTCTTGAAGGACACAAGCAACTGATGCTCATGATGCTCTCTTTGCTTTGGGGCCCGTCAAAAACACTCACACCTGATGCTCATGATGTGTGCTTTGCGGGGCCCGACTCCTGAAGGAAGTCGCAGCTGATGCTCATGATGCCCGCTGTTGGGCACCCGGCTCCTCAAGGACAGTCACGGCTGATGCTCGTGATGCTCCTGAAAAACACTGGCAGCTGATGCTCATGATGCTCGCTTTGGGTGTCCGATTCTTGAAGGACACAAGCAACTGATGCTCATGATGCTCTCTTTGCCTTGGGGCCCGTCAAGGACAGTCACACCTGATGCTCATGATGTTTGCTTTGCGGGGCCCGACTCCTGAAGGAAGTCGCAGCTGATGCTCATGATGCCCGCTTTTGGGCACCCGACTCCTCAAGGACAGTCACGGCTGATGCTCGTGATGCTCCTGAAAAACACTGGCAGCTGATGCTCATGATGCTCGCTTTGGGTGTCCGATTCTTGAAGGACACAAGCAACTGATGCTCATGATGCTCTCTCTGCCTTGGGGCCCGTCAAGGACAGTCACTCCTGATGCTCATGATGTTTGCTTTGCGGGGCCCGACTCCTGAAGGAAGTCACAGCTGATGCTCATGATGCCCGCTTTTGGGCACCCGACTCCTCAAGGACAGACACGGCTGATGCTCGTGATGCTCCCTTTGGGGGCCTACCTCCTGAAAAACACTGGCAGTCACTGGCAGCTGATGCTCATGATGCTCGCTTTGGGTGTCCGATTCTTGAAGGACACAAGCAACTGATGCTCATGATGCTCTCTTTGCTTTGGGGCCCGTCAAGGACAGTCACACCTGATGCTCATGATGTTTGCTTTGCGGGGCCCGACTCCTGAAGGAAGTCGCAGCTGATGCTCATGATGCCCGCTTTTGGGCACCCGACTCCTCAACAGCAGTCACGGCTGATGCTCGTGATGCTCCTGAAAAACACTGGCAGCTGATGCTCATGATGCTCGCTTTGGGTGTCCGATTCTTGAAGGACCCAAGCAACTGATGCTCATGATGCTCTCTTTGCCTTGCGGCCCGTCAAGGACAGTCACACCTGATGCTCATGATGTTTGTTTTGCAGGGCCCGACTCTTGAAGGAAGTCGCAGCTGATGCTCATGATGCCCGCTTTTGGGCACGATGCTCGTGATGCTCCCTTTGGGGGCCTACCTCCTGAAAAACACTGGCAGCTGATGCTGCTGATGCTCTCTTTGGGTGTTTGATTCTTGAAGGACACAAGCAACTGATGCTCATGATGCTCTCTTTGCTTTGGATGATGTTTGCTTTGCGGGGCCCGACTCCTGAAGGAAATCGCAGCTGATGCTCATGATGCCCGCTTTTGGGCACCCGACTCCTCAAGGACGGTCACGGCTGATGCTCGTGATGCTCCCTTTGGGGGCCTACCTCCCGAAAAACACTGGCAGCAGACGCGCATGATGCTCGATTTGGGTGATGCTCTCTTTGCTTTGGGGCCCGTCAAGGACAGTCACACCTGATGCTCATGATGTTTGCTTTGCGGGGCCCGACTCCTGAAGGAAGTCGCAGCTGATGCTCATGATGCCCGCTTTTGGGCACCCGACTCCTCAAGGACAAACACGGCTGATGCTCGTGATGCTCCCTTTGGGGGCCTGCCTCCTGAAAAACACTGGCAGCTGATGCTCATGATGCTCGCTTTGGGTGTCCGATTCTTGAAGGACACAAGCAACTGATGCTCATGATGCTCTCCTTGCTTTGGGGCCCGTCAAAGACACTCACACCTGATGCTCATGATGTTTGCTTTGCGGGGTCCGACTCCTGAAGGAAGTCGCAGCTGATGCTCACGATGCCCGCTTTTGGGCACCCGACTCCTCAAGGACAGTGACGGCTGATGCTGGTGATGCTTTCTTTGGGGGCCTACCTGCAAAACACTGGCAGCTGATGCTCATGATGCTCGCTTTGGGTGTCCGATTCTTGAAGGACACAAGCAACTGATGCTCATGATGCTCTCTTTGCCTTGGGGCCCGTCAAGGACAGTCACACCTGATGCTCATGATGTTTGCTTTGCGGGGCCCGACTCCTGAAGGAAGTCGCAGCTGATGCTCATGATGCCTGCTTTTGGACATCGGTCTCCTCAAGGACAGTCGCGGCTGATGCTCGTGATCCTCCCTTTGGGGGCCTACCTCCTGAAAAACACTGGCAGCTGGTGCTCATGATGCTCTCTTTGCTTTGGGGCCCGTCAAGGACAGTCACACCTGATGCTCATGACGTTTGTTTTGCAGGGCCCGACTCCTGAAGGAAGTCGCAGCTGATGCTCATGATGCCCGCTTTTGGGCACCCGACTCCTCAACAGCAGTCACGGCTGATGCTCGTGATGCTCCTGAAAAACACTGGCAGCTGATGCTCATGATGCTCGCTTTGGGTGTCCGATTCTTGAAGGACCCAAGCAACTGATGCTCATGATGCTCTCTTTGCCTTGGGGCCCGTCAAGGACAGTCACACCTGATGCTCATGATGTTTGCTTTGCGGGGCCCGACTCCTGAAGGAAGTCGCAGCTGATGCTCATGATGCCCGCTTTTTGGGCACCCGACTCCTCAAGGACAGTCACGGCTGATGCTGGTGATGCTCCCTTTGGGGGCCTGCCTCCTGAAAAGCACTGGCAGCTGATGCTCATGATGCTCGCTTTGGGTGTCCGATTCTTGAAGGACACAAGCAACTGATGCTCATGATGCTCTCTTTGCTTTGGGGCCCGTCAAGGACAGTCACACCTGATGCTCTTGATGTTTGCTTTGCGGGCCCCGACTCCTGAAGGAATTCGCAGTTGATGCTCATGATGCCCGCTTTTTTGGGCACCTGACTCCTCAAGGACAGTCACGTCTGATGCTCGTGATGCTCCCTTTGGGGGCCTACCTCCTGAAAAACACTGGCAGCTGATGCTCATGATGCTCGCTTTGGGTGTCCAATTCTTCAGGACACAAGCAACTGATGCTCATGATGCCCTCTTTGCTTTGGGGCCCGTCAAGGACAGTCACACCTGATGCTCATGATGTTTGCTTTGCGGGGCCCGACTCCTGAAGGAAGTCGCAGCTGATGCTCATGATGCCCGCTTTTGGGCACCCGACTCCTCAAGGACAGTCACGGCTGATGCTCGTGATGCTGCCTTTGGGGGCCTACCTCCTGAAAAACACTGGCAGCTGATGCTCATGATGCTCTCTTTGCTTTGGGGCCCGTCAAGGACAGTCACACCTGATGCTCATGATGTTTGCTTTGCGGGGCCCGACTCCTGAAGGAAGTCGCAGCTGATGCTCATGATGCCCGCTTTTGGGCACCCGACTCCTCAAGGACAGTCACGGCTGATGCTCGTGATGCTCCCTTCGGGGGCCTGCCTCCTGAAAAAACACTGGCAGCTGATGCTCATGATGCTCGCTTTGGGTGTCCGATTCTTGAAGGACACAAGCAACTGATGCTCATGATGCTCTCTTTGCTTTGGGGCCCGTCAAGGACAGTCACACCTGATGCTCATGATGTTTGCTTTGCGGGGCCCGACTTCTGAAGGAAGTCGCAACTGATGCTCATGATGCCCGGTTTGGGGCACCCGACTCCTCAAGGACAGTCACGGCTGATGCTCGTGATGCTCCCTTTGGGGGCCTGCCTCCTGAACAATCACAGGCAGCTGATGCTCATGATGCTCGCTTTGGGTGTCCGATTCTTGAAGGACACAAGCAACTGATGCTCATGATGCTCTCTTTGCTTTGGGGCCCGTCAAGGACAGTCACACCTGATGCTCATGATGTTTGCTTTGCAGGGCCCGACTCCTGAAGGAAGTCGCAGCTGATGCTCATGATGCCCGCTTTTTGGGCACCCGACTCCTCAAGGACAGTCACGTCTGATGCTCGTGATGCTCCCTTTGGGGGCCTACCTCCTGAAAAACACTGGCAGCTGATGCTCATGATGCTCGCTTTGGGTGTCCGATTCTTGAAGGACACAAGCAACTGATGCTCATGATGCTCTCTTTGCTTTGGGGCCCGTCAAGGACAGTCACACCTGATGCTCATGATGTTTGCTTTGCGGGGCCCGACTCCTGAAGGAAGTCGCAGCTGATGCTCATGATGCCCGCTTTTGGGCACCCGACTCCTCAAGGACAGTCACGGCTGATGCTCGTGATGCTCCTGAAAAACACTGGCAGCTGATGCTCATGATGCTCGCTTTGGGTGTCCGATTCTTGAAGGACCCAAGCAACTGATGCTCATGATGCTCTCTTTGCCTTGCGGCCCGTCAAGGACAGTCACACCTGATGCTCATGATGTTTGTTTTGCAGGGCCCGACTCTTGAAGGAAGTCGCAGCTGATGCTCATGATGCCCGCTTTTGGGCACGATGCTCGTGATGCTCCCTTTGGGGGCCTACCTCCTGAAAAACACTGGCAGCTGATGCTGCTGATGCTCTCTTTGGGTGTTTGATTCTTGAAGGACACAAGCAACTGATGCTCATGATGCTCTCTTTGCTTTGGATGATGTTTGCTTTGCGGGGCCCGACTCCTGAAGGAAATCGCAGCTGATGCTCATGATGCCCGCTTTTGGGCACCCGACTCCTCAAGGACGGTCACGGCTGATGCTCGTGATGCTCCCTTTGGGGGCCTACCTCCTGAAAAACACTGGCAGCAGATGCGCATGATGCTCGATTTGGGTGATGCTCTCTTTGCTTTGGGGCCCGTCAAGGACAGTCACACCTGATGCTCATGATGTTTGCTTTGCGGGGCCCGACTCCTGAAGGAAGTCGCAGCTGATGCTCATGATGCCCGCTTTTGGGCACCCGACTCCTCAAGGACAGTCACGGCTGATGCTGGTGATGCTTTCTTTGGGGGCCTACCTGCAAAACACTGGCAGCTGATGCTCATGATGCTCGCTTTGGGTGTCCGATTCTTGAAGGACACAAGCAACTGATGCTCATGATGCTCTCTTTGCCTTGGGGCCCGTCAAGGACAGTCACACCTGATGCTCATGATGTTTGTTTTGCAGGGCCCGACTCCTGAAGGAAGTCGCAGCTGATGCTCATGATGCCCGCTTTTTGGGCACCCGACTCCTCAAGGACAGTCACGGCTGATGCTGGTGATGCTCCCTTTGGGGGCCTGCCTCCTGAAAAGCACTGGCAGCTGATGCTCATGATGCTCGCTTTGGGTGTCCGATTCTTGAAGGACACAAGCAACTGATGCTCATGATGCTCTCTTTGCTTTGGGGCCCGTCAAGGACAGTCACACCTGATGCTCTTGATGTTTGCTTTGCGGGCCCCGACTCCTGAAGGAATTCGCAGTTGATGCTCATGATGCCCGCTTTTTTGGGCACCTGACTCCTCAAGGACAGTCACGTCTGATGCTCGTGATGCTCCGTTTGGGGGCCTACCTCCTGAAAAACACTGGCAGCTGATGCTCATGATGCTCGCTTTGGGTGTCCAATTCTTCAGGACACAAGCAACTGATGCTCATGATGCCCTCTTTGCTTTGGGGCCCGTCAAGGACAGTCACACCTGATGCTCATGATGTTTGCTTTGCGGGGCCCGACTCCTGAAGGAAGTCGCAGCTGATGCTCATGATGCCCGCTTTTGGGCACCCGACTCCTCAAGGACAGTCACGGCTGATGCTCGTGATGCTGCCTTTGGGGGCCTACCTCCTGAAAAACACTGGCAGCTGATGCTCATGATGCTCTCTTTGCTTTGGGGCCCGTCAAGGACAGTCACACCTGATGCTCATGATGTTTGCTTTGCGGGGCCCGACTCCTGAAGGAAGTCGCAGCTGATGCTCATGATGCCCGCTTTTGGGCACCCGACTCCTCAAGGACAGTCACGGCTGATGCTCGTGATGCTCCCTTCGGGGGCCTACCTCCTGAAAAAACACTGGCAGCTGATGCTCATGATGCTCGCTTTGGGTGTCCGATTCTTGAAGGACACAAGCAACTGATGCTCATGATGCTCTCTTTGCTTTGGGGCCCGTCAAGGACAGTCACACCTGATGCTCATGATGTTTGCTTTGCGGGCCCGACTTCTGAAGGAAGTCGCAACTGATGCTCATGATGCCCGGTTTGGGGCACCCGACTCCTCAAGGACAGTCACGGCTGATGCTCGTGATGCTCCCTTTGGGGGCCTGCCTCCTGAACAATCACAGGCAGCTGATGCTCATGATGCTCGCTTTGGGTGTCCGATTCTTGAAGGACACAAGCAACTGATGCTCATGATGCTCTCTTTGCTTTGGGGCCCGTCAAGGACAGTCACACCTGATGCTCATGATGTTTGCTTTGCGGCGCCCGACTCCTGAAGGAAGTCGCAGCTGATGCTCATGATGCCCGCTTTTTGGGCACCCGACTCCTCAAGGACAGTCACGTCTGATGCTCGTGATGCTCCCTTTGGGGGCCTACCTCCAGAACAATCACAGGCAGCTGATGCTCATGATGCTCGCTTTGGGTGTCCGATTCTTGAAGGAAACAAGCAACTGATGATGCTCGCTTTGGGGGGCCCCGACTCCTTCAGGACAGTCGCGGCTGATGCTTATGATTCTCGATTCTCCTTTTGGGGCCTGCCTCCTGAAAAACAGTGGCAGCTGATGCTCATGACGCTCGCTTGGGGCGTCCGATTTTTGAAGGACAACAGCAACTGATGCTCATGATGTTCTCTTTGTTTTGGGGCACGCCTCCTCAAGGACAGTCACAGCTGATGCTCATGATGTTCGCTTGCCCGCTTTGGGCGCCCGACTCCTCAAGGAACGACGACAACAACGAATACTAACAAGAAGGAGAAGAAGAAGGAGAAGAAGAAGAAGAAGACCAAGAAGAACAACACGACCAGCAATAAGAATGACAACAAGAACAAAAACAATAAGAAGCATAATCAGAAGAATGAGAAGAAGAAGAACAACAACAACAACAACATAACAAGGAGGATAAGCGAAACACAAGAAGCCAACGACAACAAAAGACGATACGAGACAAGCAAAAAACGGAGAGCAAGAAACAAAAACAATGAAAGGCAAGAAGAGGCTAGCACAAAAAACACAGCAAGAACAAGGAAAAGAGACAAACGAAATGCAACAAGACAAAAGCGATGAAAGGCAGTCAGAGACAAGGCGAAATAATAACAGAGCCAAGAAACAAAACCAAGGAAACAACAGGGAACATTCGAACAGCAAGACATGAAAGAGCGCAGGCACAGGAACCCAGAAAACATGAACTCATGTAGCAGCTGCTTCTGCAGCTCCTTTACAAGAGCCCACAGCAAAGTCTCCTGAAACCCCAAAGTTGGACCAAGCAACCAGCACCGCTGCGGCCGAGCCATTCTCGGGGCAGTGTGCCGCCAGGGGCTGGCTGCGCCAAGTTGTCGCAGGGTCAGGGCCTTTACATGGGGGTTTCCGAAAGTGGGGGGTACCTTGTTCGTGTTGGGTCCTTTTATTAAGGGAATCCTACTATTTAGGGGTGCTATTTTGGGGGTCCCCTAGTCTCCTAAACCCCCACATGTGAGGTACATCGTATAAAGAGAAGCTCTGTGGGGAGCGCATGCTCCGCGGAACCCCTCTATGAAGCCTGTCACAACGTCCAAGATTTGAGGACCCTTTTGCAACCCCGTTGAAACATACCGTTCCGTGACGTTCCGCGTGGATTCTTGACTTCCTCTCCCTTTTTTGTTGCTTTTCCGGCCGGCTTGATGGCTTCTTGAGATGCGGTGCGATCTACGGATTCTACAGTGAAGCTACAGGTATGTTCCCGTATGTGTGCAAGGATGACGCTCTTGAAAGTGTCGCAGAGGGCTTGGAGTGGTGTCGGGGTTGTCGTCTGCTCTTCATATCTTCGCACCCTTGAACACCTCAAATCGGAATTGGTTTAAGAATGTTTCAGAGTTGTTCTTTTACCAGAATAAAGATGAAGCAGCTTCGCGTGGGTTCGCGAATGTCGTGCATGCGTCCCTTGACTTGAGGACCTGAGAGCCGTATGCCTTCATTCCACACCTCTTTGCATGGGGTCTTAAGTCCAGTTGGGGGGTACAGATATTGAGCGCACCGGCCCGGCACATTCACTTTCAAGTCATGACTTACTGTGGCAAGAGTACTCTGCGCCATGATCCGGGTTTAGGGTTTAGGGTTTAGGGTTTAGGGTTCTGCATTGAGCAGTTGACATGCACTAAGCAGACCGGGCCTGGAGGTACCATGCGTGGGAGATCAATAGCCTGGCACGGGTTTCTGTGTGGTGGAGGGTTGTGGAATGTGGAGGCTGCGGTTTTGGGCCGAGAACCTCACGTTCTTGAACTCTGGTTTGAAGTTCAAAGTTCCACCCTCTGTAGTAACTTTCGTCTGGGTTCCTACTCGGGAATTTGCGCTTGTTTGGTGGGGGGGTCCTCTACAAAGACGTTCCGGGTAGGGCTCAACTTTGTAGGGTTGTTGACTTGTTCTCACCAAGCGTTGAGCTTGCTATAAGGCCAGCCTCAGGTAAGTTCCAAAACCCCAAAGCCTGGAACCCCAGCCGCGGCGAAACCTTCGACTCCTAAAGCTAGGCCTGAATCTTACTGGCCCCAAAACCCAAGGAAATAAAAGTTGAAACTTTCAGAATGAACGACCTCATAAGAAGCCCAGAAGTTGAAAAGTTGGGTTTTCAGCCAGTAAGGAATTTCAAGATCTTGAAAAGTAAGATGAACCCTTGCCCCGGCGAAACCAAAACAATATGCTTGGAACCCACGTCGAAAAAACTGTCCCGGTTCAATGCCGGCAAGGGGGTCCAGAAGCCTGCCCGGGTCCTGAATTATGGGCACTATTTGGGGCCCTCTGATGTGGGGGGCTCGTGCCCCTGGCTCTGTATTTCGAAGCCCTTGGTTTAAAGGCGAGCCCTCTGCAACAACAGAGGCCAAGCTCTTAAAATTAGCTTCGTGGGCCTGACTTGAAAGACTGGCCTCTTGTTTTCAAGGCTGCATTTGATTTCAAGGCTTGGCCTGTTGGCTTAAACGGGGAGAGAGACCGTCATCCCTCTGGGGAGGGGGTGGGTGGGTGTGGGGCGGGAGTGGCAGGGTGGGGCCGGGTGGGGGTGGCTTGGCCCGCATGCTGTCGGCAACTGCTGCTCGGCGCAATGAAGCTTTTTGACATCTTGACATGGACTCGCCGCTAGATCTTTCTTTGAAGCGGCGACGTTTACAAGAACCATCTGGTCAGGGTGAAACTTACAACCTGAGGGCGATGACATCTTTTCGCAAAAGGACCTCGCAGCATATCATGCCATGATGCAGTCGTCCTTCACGCGGGCGTGGGCCCGCGGCGCATTCAGCAACCTTCTCCTGCCCATCTTCTCCTCCTGCAGGGCGCCCCAGACGTCCTGCTTGACGTTGTAGTTGGGGTTTGCATCTACGAAGAGCCTTAGCTGCTCTTGCTCTTGCCGTCCTTCTGCAAGACTCTTCGAAGCTTCGGAGCCTCGAAGCGCCCTTTGAAATATCCGACTCCTCCATACCCTAACCCTTTTACCCTCAACCCTATAAAGCGAAACCCTGTAAGCCCCCATAAGCCCTAAACCCTTCATGAACGAAAGCACAGCCGCAGGTTGGCATTCTGCTCCGGTCGATAGCAGGCCAGTCTCAGGGTCTCCTTGTCCTGCTGATGCACCCCCGGAATTTTCGGACTTTTGTTTTGGGGACTGCAGAGCTCAGATGACTCATACATGACTCATAGATGACTCATAAAAGGCTCTAAGCCCTAAGCCCTAAGCCCTAAACCCTAAACCCTCATAATGAATCACTCATCCAGACCCATCCTGCTCCGTCATGTTCGCGATCGGCACGTAGACAGGAGGGTCCGGGCACCAAACCCTGGGTGAGGTGGTTGAGGGTTGAGGGTTTGAGGGTTGAGGGTTTAGGGTTTAGGGTGGCCTTCAGTTGTGAGCCTCGAAAGGCATGCGGATTCAAGACGATATCACCTGAAATCAGCTTAGGATCATCTCCCGGGTGTTGGCGATGTCATTCGGATCCTTACAGACGACCGGCCGCACCAGTGAGTCAGCCTGGGAGGGGTCGTCCTTGTAGAACCTGCGTGAAAGACAGAGGACAAGCCCATCGGACTGTGCAAATGGCTGCTAATCTAGACTTCAACCAACTGCCGGGAAGGATCCTCCATCCCCACAGCACATTATTTACGTTTTTTCGCAAGCCATGCAACTTTTAAATTGACAACATCACACCCGCCCCCCCCCCGCCCCAACCCCAAGCAAGATGTCGAGATGCATGCGTAGCATCTCCAGGTTGAGCATTTGGTCGGCAGGTGTCTTGGCCGCGGGCAGATGCTTCGCGACATCCCTAGCCACGCTCCTGATGTCGGCTTCTTTGCTCTTGGGGAACTGGGGGCTTCTTGGGTCTCCTCATCAAACATGTCAAGATGAACTTGGGTCTGGCATAAGCTTTGCAGTTCAGCTACTGACATCTCTTTCTCTCCCTCTCACCGGACGTGAGGCGTGAGGGGGGTTGACGCGTTCCTGCACCTGTTTGAAGCATACTTACGACTACGGACGTATGGTGCTAAGCTGCTACGCCCCTGAACCGCAGCCTGGCTTAGCATCTTCGCGTTGGCACAGGCCAAGGCTCATTGTGTGCTGGTATCCGCGGGACACTTGTGGACCCAGATCCTCCGAGAGAACCAACCTTGAATGGGTCGCAGGTTCAGCTTTGCCTGTGACTCTCTTTAGGTTTGGGTACAAGCAGACTGCACATCTGGCGTACCGTATGATGTCATTGAGTAGTGTTGGATTTAACAAGGGGGCTCTTCAGGACCGTGTGACTGCTTGGGGGTCCAGAGCGGGGCCCGCAAAAAAAGTCAAATCGTCCGGTTGGCGCGAGAAACATTTCGTGCAGCGGTCCCTTTGAAATCAATTTGCCAAGCCTGGCTGCCGCTTTTTTAAACTCATTTAAACTACCTCTCCATTAAGATCACATAAAACAGGGGACCGTTTAAAGAGAACGACAGCCAGCTTCGACTGGAGGGGGGGGTGGGGGGTGGGGGTGAAGATGGGGGAACTCACTAAAGCAGGTGCAACATTAGAGTCATGATTGCAGAAATCGTTATGATCAGCATGACAGCTCCAACTTAGCATCAAGCTCGTCAAGGGTATGGTTGCTTACTTGCACGATGTGGGGCAAAAACAGGAAGACACTGAGTGCTATGACAGCTGCTGCTATGATTCCCGTATTCAAAGAGGGCAATCCTGAACTGACCATGCAGCCTTCAATCTCAAGCAAGGCGCAAATTGAGTCGCCGCAATGTGAACGCATGGGAACGTGTGACGCTTGGGTAGGCATGATTAAGGGTTCGGAGGGGATGGCGTACTAGACAAGAACGTGAAGCCTCGTAGTTTGCGCGCTTAGTTGCTCGGACTTTCTCAAGTCCCCTAAACCCTAAACCCTAAACCCTAAAACCCTAAACCCTAAACCCTAAACCCTAAACCCCTAAACCCTAAACCCTAAACCCCATTAAGCCTGGTCACTGTCCATAACCCTCCTTCCCTAGTACACGTTCAACCTTG
Source organism: Symbiodinium natans (assembly GCA_905221605.1). Lineage (NCBI taxonomy): Eukaryota > Dinophyceae > Suessiales > Symbiodiniaceae > Symbiodinium > Symbiodinium natans. The sequence continues at coordinate 59,169 of CAJNDS010000457.1, read as the reverse complement.
TGCACCGCAGCGAAGTTTGGAGTTTCCCTAATTAAACCCTGAACCCTAAACCCTAAACCCTAAACCCGGAGGCGAAGAAAAGGGCTTGTGTGCAGCCCGGGGAGCGGATTCGGCCCCATGCTCTGGAAGACTGCATCCAGGCTGTCCCACTCGCGCCAGCCGTTCACCTCGCGCATGCCCGGGAAGTCGTGGCTGCTGTGCTGATCTTCCTTCCTCGGCTCTGAGGGTTTCGGGTTTAGGGTTTAGGGCTCAAGCTCTGGGAGCTGAAGTCTTGTCTCAAGGTTTCTTCAGGGCCCAAAAACTCGGGGAACAAGCGTCCAAACCCAGGGGGGCTGAAAACTGAGCTGGAATGAACAAGGAGGAAATGCTGGAATGCCCTGAAGAAACCCACAGGATAAATCCCGAGAAGCCCTTTGCAAATCCTTGACCAGCCCAGGGTCAGAAGAAAGAAAACAACAACATCAGAAAATAAAATGAATACGCAGCCCATGAGACTCACACAGGCCCGCAAAAAGCTTCGAAATCCAGGTCCCAAGCAAAAGTGGAAAAATGAATCTTAAGCACTCAGAGCGCAAATGTTGCTGCCGGGGGTCTTCAGCCTCTGAAGCAGGGCGCGGTTCTGGGCCTCTGCATTGATAACAGCCTGCTCCAGTGCCTCCTTCCAGCGGGCTCACACTCTAGGACGAGGAGGATTGGTTTGGGGTTGAAGTTTGAGTGTTTGAAGTGCATCAACAGAGATGCATGAATGTAAAAATGGGGCTTAGGGGCTCACGGCTCACAGGATATCTGAGGAGATTCCGAAGGTCCTTCGAAAGGCCCAGGCAAGGGTCCCTGAAAGGTTGTCCACTTGGGTTCGCTGCTTGGGGATTCCCTGGGGTCGGTTTTCGGTTCCAGGAAGCGGGGCGACCGACCTGCAGCTTTGCTTTTGTTGGTTGGTGGCAACAGGAAACTGAAAGGGAGACGAGCTTCGGAGCATGACCCAGTCCGTGAGTGCCCTTACTGACGGAGGCCGTCGACTTCGCAAGGTGGGCAACGCCCCAACAGTTGTTGTTTCGATGCTGGAATGCTCGAACTTTGCATCGGCCACACAATCAGCAGCATCGGATCTCGTCGGCAAGTGGGGATCCACGACATGGTGTTGATGATGCTCAATCTTGGGAGGCCCTTAGCCTGAGGATCTGGGAGGGCGATCATCTTCCACGCTTCGCTTTTCTTGGGGGTTGCCCGGGCATCAGCAGCATTGCAGGTTGGCTTGGCGGAGGCGGGGCCACCGACAACCTCGTCGAGCGAGGTCCTATACACACACACAGAGACACAGACAGAGAGTCAACACAATCGCACAGTCAACACACACGCACACGTGCACAGTCAACACAGACGCACAGTCAACACAGACACAACATCAAAACAGACTCACAATCAACACACATGCTCACACGCACGCACGCAGAGAGAGAGAGAGAGAGAGAGACAGAGAGAGCGAGAGTTAACACACACGTACGCAGACAGAGTCACTTACACTTAAACTTACACTTGCACACACAAACAGAGTGAGTCAACACACACGAGTTCATAGACCAGCACGGTATCCACCAGCAGCTTCTTCATAACACCGAGCATAAGACTCGACATGACTCGACCTTATGTCAAGACCGATTCTGTTGAACCTGAGCCAAGCACTGCCCCAAACCCCAAATCCCATCTTATGAGGGTAATTGAAAACTTGCATGCCCATTGCCTCTGGGGATCCAGAAGGGAAGTTGCCCGTGCGGCCGGACACGCGATGCTCTAACTCCTGAGACTTCGGGAAGCAAAGCTCTCTTGCTCTGGCTCTTTTGTTCTGTCTGCCTGTCTCTGTTGACACTTTGTACACCCCGTTTTCCCATTCAGAGGTGGGCATGTGTCAGTATGGGGCCAGGGTATGGGGCCATGAGTTGTTGCTTCGCTTTGACTCGCCTGCCCAATTGAACTCGTCAACTGCGCATCCTCCAGTGACTGAAGTCATGCAACCCCTGTGAAGGCCCAAAGCTTGTAGCCTACTATAGGGTGGACGGCTAGAAACTCGAGGCAGTACGGCGTAGCACCCTAAACCCTAAACCCTAAACCCTAAACCCTAAACCCTAAACCCTAAACCCTAAACCCTAAACCCTAAACCCATCAGTTTAGAGATGCAGGGTTTGGGCGTCAGCTGCAGGCGAAGATCCAGCGGTGGCCCTGCCTGGGGGCGGCGTCCCAACTTCATGGCATCCTGCAGTTGCTATTTTGTAGCTGGGGCTTCGGGTCTGACTTCGTCCCTCTGAAATTCTGAACCCTGAAATACGTAAGCGTCTATTCGCCCCTCTGAATTCTAAACCCTGAAATACGTAAGAGTCTAGGTCACCTTGAGCGAAGCAGACCGACTCTTTTTTCGATGCACTTGGGCTTTAGATGGCTGGAAGCATGCCCATCGGCGAACAACCCTCAGCCAACAGCGTTGCATCCCGAACATGGCTCATCTCTGCAGGAGACTGTGAGAGGGCACCTCACCCAGAATGATCCCTCAAACGTAGACAGGATACTGGCAACGTCGCACGAAGAACATGGGCAGCCTTGCACTGGCAAATCGCAACAACGAAGCCCATGACTTCCATGCAAGGTGCACCTACGAAAGTTGTGTTGGCTCTACGACTCTAGACTCTAGTTGAACCTATATGAACCTACAGATACAGAAAGCACGTAACCGATAATGATATGAGTCGAAAAAATTTGGTCTAAAGCTGCCCACCAGGCCCTACCAGACCCACAGTCCGTACCCAGGTCCTCGTCCGGGCGCTCACCCAAGGATTCGGCCTGGCAGCAGCACCACTACCGACTAACGCGGGCTCCTGAGCATGGTTATGCACTCTGCGCACGACACGGGTGACTTCAAAAAGTGGCCAACCAGCTCTTGGTCTTTGAAGTAAGAAACTAGATGTCCTACAGGTCATAACAAGAACCTGAGTTCAAAAGCCCTGCGCCGTACACCGTACGCCCTAAAGCCTACTAAACACTGAAACCTCATGCTGCGAGCAGTTGCAGTAGTAGTTGTGAACATCGTACTTTTGTGCTCGGAATGGGTGCCCCCCCTAGCCCCTGCCAAGCCTCAGGCATAATCTGTGTTTCATGCATCATCAGCCGGCACGCAGAATGTCGAGTGACTTGCAGTCATGACGCTGCGCTTCTGGCTAACCTTGGGCCCTTACATCCAAAGTACACCTGGCACAAAACTGCCCTTAACCGGGAAGCCTCTGTCACAAGTCGGTGAGAGAGGTAGATGCCGCCAAGTACGCGCCCCTCCGGATTCTTGATCTCCTGTGAGGTCGCAGGGCTGGGGGGTTGCTGCTACACTGCTACACGTCATGAGGGAAGACATGCTCCCCAAACCCTAAACCCTAAACCCTAAAAATGCCCAACTCTGAAGGGATCGCCTTGTACTGCTTCACCGTGGGCTTCCAAGACACTTTGATCGCATCTGTGGCTCCGATGAGCTCTGCTGTGGTGGCCGTACCCGATCTGCGCACGAAAATGATGTATGGGCTTCTTTTCCTACCTTCAGTGATTCAGGGCTGCTGTTGTCGGAACCACTGTGATCCCAGCTCGGATTCTTTGAAACTTAAGTCTTTTCAAGCCTTGTCCGCAGCAAAGTGTTTTTCGCAGCTAGCAGGTTCGTTTGCATTGCTGCATGCGCCCATTCAACGCTCTTGTCTCAGTGCTGCGCACATCCTGGCACGCACGCCCCATAACGACCTCCTCCCACTCCGCGAGCGTTTCAAACCATGCTCTCACCTTTGTCCTTGAGCACATCACTCGAAAAGTGCAAAGCTGTCCTGAAGGCCCCACAGAAATCCCCAGCGCTAGAACAAGAACTATTACCATTAGGCTAAGGTTCTAAACATGCTTTGATTGTGAAGGTTTGCGAAGGCACTTGAGCCCGCGGGGCGACCCTAGGACGTTTTCTGTAACTGACCCGTTGGCAAATTCCCAATGCCGGGAGGCTCGTTGCGCTTTATTCGAACTGTTCAGATGGGACCTTGTAAGAAAACCCCTCCTTGGATAACGGATTCCGAACCTGCCTCTTTCCATAGGACAGGGCAACCTTGATGTACTGCGTGCCTTGCAAGAAGATGACATCAGAAAAAGACGCAGGGGGGGGGGAGATGAGTAGAGTCGACCACCCTGTTCATGCATTTGCTTCCGCCCGCTGCCTTCTCACTCCAACAAAAATAAAAGCCGTCAAACAGCCCCTCCCCTCCCCCCCCCCCCCCCCCCCCCCCCCCCCCCCCCCAACAACGTACATTGTTCCACCATGGATCACCATGGCAGGGCCGGCTATAAAGTCGTCAAGGGGCCCTCCTGAGCATCGCCCCCGAAGCGAAGCGGAGCCTGACAGGGCTCCATCTCAGAGCTGACCGTGTGGGCTTTCTTAGGGTTTAGGGTGGTTATTGGGCTAAGGTGTTGCGAGCCTCATTGACCTGCGTGCCTGTGCTGTAAGCGTTTTGGTTGGCACTCCAAGAGAGAAGAACATGTTCTGAGGAGAATGACGGACGGAGCTATTGCAGCACAAAGCTTTCGACGATTGGTCGGCGTGGACCCAAACGGTGGAAGGACTGCGGAAGACCACAGCACAAAGTGTTGCAGAATATTGCATGTAGCGATGAAAACGACAAAGTCCCATTTCCACAGACGACACGTGACCTAGTCGAGGATGCGATTCTGACACGACATGTGCACAGCTTGTACCGGCCAATCCCTTGCTGTTCGGGTACTTTCGGCTGTTTTGTGGCCTGGTACCTTGGTTCGTCGGCTTTGGCGGGATACGAGTCTGCTTTGCATTCGGGCACGAGATGATGGTCGGGCGTGGCAAAGATGCAGCGAGGGAGCTGCAACTATCATATTGCGTGTACAACCATCATATGCGTTTCTTGGCCAGGCTGTGTCATGCCGACCCCCTTCCGCTCCTTAATCGTTCCCTGTTGGCGCGTGCTATCTTCTTTGTCTTCTTGCCTGGGTCGACTCCCATACCTCCTCCATTTCAACCTCTTGCTTCTCCTGACTCCGCTTTGCAACAGCATGTATCGATGGACTCGTGCCGCCTGCTGATTCTTGGCACTTGATGCTATTCTCAACTACAGTTCTCGACCTGATGAGCCGAAGCAAAAGTAGCACGACCCGTGATGATGCGGTATTTAAAATATAATTTTAGTCTGACGGTCGGCCCGCAGTTGTTCAGGTTTTGTGGTTTTCATGGCTAAATGGAATGCGGTCTCGAGTAGTGCCCTGAACCCTAAACCCGAAACCCTAAACGCTAAACCCGGCTGCCTGGACAAAGGTGCGCGTGTGCTGCATGTCGACTGAAGTAAGCTGGCGGCCGATCTGTTCCTGCGACCTCACAAGCAGGCCGGCTAGAGCCTAATACAGGGGCCTGAATAATTGAAATAGGGTTTTGGGGGTTATCGGGTTGTTATAGTGTAAGTATGAAGGGACCCTAAGGGAATACCATTTGTCATTATTCCGACCCCTATATTATAGCAGCAAGAGATCACTACTACACTAAGATCACATGCGGAGCACTCTTCTTCCCTGTGCTGAAATGGTGGGTGTTGGGCTGCAGGCTGCATACACACGGATGTCATATGGCCAAGGAGCTCAAATAGGCCAAGCCTGCGCAGCTCCCGGCCCGAATCAGTTAGGACCTGAGGTGTGAGGCTGTGTAATCGCCGTGCATTTGCTATTTCTTTCTTTTTTAACCTTTGTGTTTTGTTGCGTTGCTTCTTCCCTGTTAGCCTGCTTGGAAGATCCAGATGCTAGGGTTGATGAACGCGCCGGGCTCACGATGTCGCATCTACAGTAAAGCTAGCAGCTTGAGTGCCTCATGTCGGCAGACTTTGCCAAGCCCGGTGGCCATAACTCTGCGGGGACATCCAAGAACAGAACAACTGCTAACCACCAGCTCCTGCGAGTGTGTATATATATAATATTATATTAAATCTTGAAATGTATATATAGAGTATAAGGTGTGCAGTTCCTTACCCCTGACAGGCGGCAGTGACCACCACGTCCTTCATGCCTTTCGAGCGTGGGGCCGGCAAGTCCTGGTGACTCTTTTAGGGTTTAGGGTTTAGGGAATGTGGGAATGTGGGGCTTTGCATTTGGACCCGCCACCCCACGCCGCAGCTCGTGAGGGGGATTAGATATCAGTGGCTCGAGTAGTGTTCGGTCTTGTTGCTTTTGGATCTTGTTTCTAGGGCGCAGAACCCTGTTTTTGTTTCAGCTGTCGTGATTAGCCCTCCCAGTATTGGGTGGCGCATGAGGGCCGGGGGGGGGAGTGGAGGGGAGGGATGCTAAACTAGACAGGAAGCCTCGACCAAGACGCAAGATGACGCAAGATGAGAGGAGAGTTTTCGATCTGTCTCATCTCTTCAACCTCTAACTTGCTTTTGAGATGCGCGCTGTGAGGATCTGAATAATAAGCAGGAATTCGGAATGTACATCAAATCCTGCTGATTCCTAGCATGGGGGAGTGGGTGGGTCCTTGGCGCCATGCAGCTCCAGCATGCAGCTGACCCCGTGATGGACATCGTCTAACCTTGTGGCTTTGGGGCTTTCGCGGCTGGAGCAAATGCCCGACGCCGGAAATGCGTCACGGAGAATATATGGGGTTGAAACGGCTTTGAATGTCAGAAAGTTGGGATGGCAATGGGGTCCCAAAACCTCCCCGGACCCCAGCCCCCGAGAGACCCATATACATACAACAGAAACATGCGGAGTACTTCAAAGTTGCGGCTTGTCTTTCTTATTCTTAGGGGGCTGGTACTTGCGATCGCCTTGTCCAGAAGGGGACGGTTTTGTTTTTTCACCTTGCCCTTCGTTTCAGCACCTCAGAGCACTTCTTCGGTGAATCCCAACACCAAGGAGCTCATTGTCCGTCAAATACTGCGATCCAGTCCTCAGACATTTCGGGATGTACGAGCTTGGGGGTTAACATGGCGGGTTTTGGACTTGTTTCTGTGATTGATTCGCAGGTACTCAACCATTGGTGGTCCATGAGGCAGGGCTGTGTGAAACCACAACTGGCCAAATTGACGTTGACCTTGCTTCGGGACAAACCGTCCTTGGCCTAAACTGCTTGTGAAGCTTTGTAAACTGCGCACGCGAGCCTGCAGTAACTAGTGACTAGTGTCTTCAGTTCCAACAGGTGGCTCACAAAAATAACAAACACACAAAGCCGTGCCATCGGACCTGCATGTGGCCCACAAACCCGGACGATGTGAGAGGCGCTTTAGATAGCTGAGAAGGCCATGCGGGCTTGTTGGCAGGCAAAGAATTTGCTGGCTGAGAACAACTTAATCCTTTGCTCGCTCGCTCCCTGCTAGAATCTGCCAGTCTGTCGTCGAGTTCAACAAAGCCTCAGGCCCGCAACTTTAGGTTCAGGACGCTCGTAACCGTTTCTGCAATGAACAGGGCTAAAGGCTCTCTCGTTTCACTGCCGCAGGCAAGGGTTGGGGTGCTTCCGGGATGCAGGGAAGCGCCTGAGGCTCAGAAGTCTGCCCAATCTTCGGGTAGTTTCATGGCCCCGTAGTATGGACCCCTCAAAAGGGGACCCCGTTTCTACCCTACAAACCCAAGGGCCCATACTTCAGAACCCTTTAAAGAAGGTAAGGGAGCAGATGAAGGGCCCATGAAACCACCCTGAGAACCAAGAGTCAGCCTGCCAAGGCCAATGGAGTCCAGTATGGACCCGTTCGCCGCCTTGATGCAGGGTTTGGGGTTTAGGGTTTAGGGTTTAGGATTTAGGGTTTAGGGTAACCCCAGCCTGACCAGTCTGACATAAAAAATAAGCAGATGCCAAGGGAAGATCGAGCATGCTGAAGGCCCCAAGCCTTTAGGGTCCCAGGTGTCGAAAATCCCGTACCTTTTAGGGGGGGCTTCTGCAGATCCAAACCTTGACGGGCGCGTCCGCCGCATCCGGCACTCCCAGCTGGCTCGCATCTGGGTCCTTCGGTTTTTTGGGGCGAAGAAGGGTCTGCGCTTTCAAAAATACTCGTGTTTAGGGCAGATAGGATGTGTCTCGAGTTCATCACGATGCGGAGCGAGGGTCAAACGTTTAGGTTCTTGAGTAGGTGACGCTATGTAACGGAGTGAGACTTTTGGGCTCTCGAAGATCAGAAAGGCCGACGAAGGGTTTGCAATCTCATCTGCATAGCAGTCCTGATGCAGCAGGCGGATACACCAAATCAACGGGGAGTACTCATGCACAGATTCAAAACTCCATGACGGAGTTGACAAGCATTCGACAACCAGCGTCAACAAGCCGGATGTCCTCCTCAATTCGCAATTCGATCCCGCAAATCACATCGCCGTCTCTGCATACCTCGTAGGGCCAAGCCTGCGCAGCGTGACGTGGCGGCCGCAAGCGAGTTTGCAACTACAGGCTTTAAACATATCTGAATCTGAATGTGGGTTTGGGATGGTTTAGGGATTTTAAGGGTCTGTGTGTGTCTTCGGCCTTTCGCATCTTCGGGTACCAAATTTGGCAGTTCGCATCATGCAAGTCTGCGCTACTGCATTTGTTCATCCGCACGTTTTGAAGTTCTACAGCTGCAAACGAAGCCAATGTTAACTATGTTCAGCAGGTTTTGACTCATCTTTCATGAGTTGACATGTACTGCATGATCAACAACATAAACCCACCGCCGCACCTGCTTTGAGCGCGGGTCCAGCCGGTTGATCTGGCAAGCCCCAATGATGCTTCCTCCTCTTGGCTTGCAACGTTGGCGTGTGCTCACGATTAGTAAACAATCCGAAACATTTCGCCGTTTAACCTTTCAACTTTGCACATGATACCTATACGACCCCAAACTTGGGTAGGTTTGGGGGGGCCCTATCAAAATTAAAAGTGTGTGTGGCTTTATGGGGATTACAGAGGGGGCTTGAGGCTAATAAAGCTTTAAAAAAATATGTTCAAGCCTACCCCTGCTAAGGCCGCAAACCGAAGAGCTGTCTCGACCATGAGGCCTCGGAACTTTGGTTGGGGCTTGGGATGTTCCCCCTTATCATGGGGATTGCAGCACCCCCCCATTCCAATCCCCTATTAAGGGCTGTTCGTATAAGGGGAACATCCCAAGTTGGGACCCTCTTGAGGTGCAACTTGTGCTTGCAAGAGTAACAACAACTGGAAGCTCGAGTCGGACTGTGACCCGGTCTAATGTCTGGCTCCGGCTGGCCAAGCTCGGCGGCGGGACCTGCTGTCGTGAGCAGCACCGGAATGGGCCCCGCTGTGTACCCATGACCGTCCGAACTGCCCTGAGCGGGCCGCTCAGCGCACCCAGTGCTCACAGCTCACACTCCAGCAAGATCCCTACGGCGTTCTCTTGGCAGGTCCGCTGCAGCTGTCAGTGGGCCCAGGCTGGTGAACAGCGTGCACGCCCATCGGGTTGGGCTCTTAGAGGCTTGGGTTATTGGCTTGGTGCTTCTGGCACTGTTGGGTGGCCCGAAACCCCAAGAACAAAATCAAGTCCGGACCCTGACTGGGTCTTTCATTGAAGCGGTGGCTAAGACACATAGGAGCTTGTGAAGTTTATGGCTACCGATTCCTACATGGAATTGCTACAGAATTTAGGGATGTGATGTGTTGCAGCCCAGCGCTCCCATCATGCCGGAGAAGGATACCTCCACATGGATAGTCCGAGAGCTCGTCTTCGCCCTGCAAGCAAGTACACAAAAAGGTCAGTCCCTTGAAGGCTACACTTTAGGATGTTCCCCCTTATACTAACATTCCTCAATAGGGATTATGGTGGCCCCTATGTAATAATCCCTAGTGCCTATAAAGGACTGTTAGTATAAGGGGGAAAATCCCAAGCTACACTGTCTGCGCCTAGGGCCCCTTCCATTTCGGGAAGTTTACAGATGGCATTGGGTTTCAGGTACAACCATCCAGCGAATGAATGCCCAGAGATAAAATACCTCAAGCCCTGGAAACAAACAATACCTGCGAACACGGAATCCGCCGGAAGCCTCAATCAACGTGTGTCCTGAAGGCGCGTAAACGTCAACCCCTTGATTAGCAATCCTGCCTGACTGAGCCCAGACTCGGGGGGATGGCGAAAGTCTGGGATGGGGCATCGCCCAGATTGAAGTCGTCCATGCCTGAGTCGGATAGGATGCGAACTGTAGGCGTGGAAAGCGCAGGCGTGTCGGGACGTAGGGATTGCCCTGCATCCCAAAAACCAGTCTGGCAAGCAAAAACTTGAAAAAAACCAACCTAAGAACGATGGCCCACGTGCCCCGCCTTGTATGTCGTCACTGCATTTGAGCTCTCTGCTCTTGTGATCCAGGACACGCAGGAAGTACGTCTTGGCCCCAGCTCCGAAGAGTCCGGTCTCAACCGGCACATCCAGAAGCTTGGACACCACCACCATGCACTCCTTGGATCCTAACCCTAAACCCTAACCCCTAAACCCTAAACCCCAAACCCTAAACCCTAAACAGGCTTACGAGGCATTGAGTGCAAAAACGGTCCCAGGGTTCGGGTGGGTTATAGAGTTCGGATGCCCAGGCACCTTAGGCAGCACGTCGTCTGCACCCGGCGGCATGCTCGACATGGCGCTTGCAACCCCCAAAGACCCGAAAGGGCCTTCCATGGGGTTTTGAGGAGGCATGGTCTGAAATGGTGGTGCCATGCCGGGGAAGGCACCCTGGGAGGCCATGTGGCCGGAGGCCATGTGGCCGGAGGCCATGTTGCCGGAGGCCATGTGGCCGGAGGCCATGCCGCCGGGCGAAGGCGGGCCCCTGGAGCTAAAGCTTGGGCCGCCAGGAAGCGAGGGACCCTGGGAAGCGAAGTTGGGGTTGGACCCCTGCGAGTGGAAGCTGGTGGGCCCGCGGTGCCCTGGTGAAGGCATGGAGTCTGGGAGTGTGGTGTGGAACGCGGAGGGGTAGGCTCCTGGCCCTTGTGCGGGCATGCTCTCGGGCATCATCGTGCGAAAGTTCGGGTTGCTTGCATAGGGCCCTGCCGTTGGTGGCAATGAGGCAGACGCCATGGCATCCGCCCCAGAAATCTCTGACTCTTTGAACCGAAATTCTCCGGCCGAGGCGAGCTGAGGAACAGTGCAGCATGAGGCTTTCAAATTTGCTTAGGTCCTACGCCGTAGGAGAGCATGTGTTGGAAGCGTTTGCATAAAGGGATTCGAAAGGGGTTTGCAGGGGCAGGGCCATGTCAAGGACTGCTGTCAAAACTGGAAGTGTCGATCTAACAGGCAGCAATGCTGGAATGCATCGCGGTGTGACCCCACATCCTAAACGTCCCTATGCCCAGCAAGCATCCGTAATGCTTTACATGACTTTACTTGACTTCTACTGATTCTCCGGGCAGCTGTGCGAGTTCTAAGTGTTCAACCTCAAGTAGAGCTCTGCCAAGATTCGGGGTGCAGGGCTTTGCAGTCTAGGGCAACAAGCTAGCCGCTAGCCATGCAGACCTCCTCTGCGTCGGGAAGCACTTGGGCCCAGTAGCGCTTCAACTCCTGGCCACTTAGAGAATTTGTGGGTCGGAGGTTCCCAACGCCGCTACGCTTGGATCGGGATACCCAACACCGTAAACCCTAAACCCCAAACCCCAAACCCCACCCTGGCTGCTCGAGCTTGGGGCCGATCAGGCCCTCGGAGATTGATGGTGCTAGGGTTTCACAGCTTCTGGGTTTTGGAACTCGTCATTTTTTGTGGCTCCAGCTACGGGGGTTTAGAATATCAGCTGTACCTGCACAGAACAAAATAGCCTCAAGCCTGGACCTGCATAACTTCAGCCAACAAAGGCATCAGAAGGTCTTGTCGTCCACAGTCCAAGCTGCAATTGCCAATGGGGCAGAAACCAAACTTAACGGCCCAAGATAACCTAAGGTTTACTGTGTGCAGGCTCTGACACCCAGGCCTACAGCTCCTGTGAATCAGGCCACTACCCCCCCCCCCCCCCACCCCGGCCTCCCCTACAAGCTTCAAGTACTGCTACAAGGGCTTGTGCACACCACATTGCACAAAACTTGTTGTTTGCCAAATAGTTTACTGTCGAGCAATGCCCTCTGCATTGATTGCAGTGTGCAGACGATATCGCAGACCCTAACTTTCACACCACAGACTGGTTGCTTGTATTACAAAAAATGGATATCATGCCCTCGAGATCCCTCCAAAATCCCACAAGCACCTGCACCTGATCTGGCGTGGGGCTTGAGCCTGACCTGCTCAGAATCCCTCACCCAAGGGTTTGAGGTTCGGGGCGTTTCATACGAGGTATATTCATGTATGTCCTAGCCCTGAACACGAACTTGCCGCTTTCCAGGCCAAGGCCTCTTGCCATGAAGGATCTACAATCGTTTGCAAACTGCTTCTGATTTCCTTCGAGCTTTCTGGCCACCAGCCATCCGAGGTAACGCTTTTGGGGCTTGGGTGTACCTCATTCAGCGAGACCTTGACCCGCAAAACCAAACAAGTTGAACAGCTCATGCACATCTACTGATCCGCTTGATGAGCATGCTCCCCCAATATCCCCCAATGCAACTTAATGCCTCGAAACTCCGACACACGCCACCTCTGAGGTACCTGAGGCCTACACCACGATGGGAGCAGCGGCAGTGCTTCAAGGCACTCCCCAACCTTACAGCGTCGCGATCTTACGTGGTTTACGAGCTTGTGGAGGTCTGAGAGTGGTCTGGTTTGTTTAGGGCTCAAGGTTCGGAGCTGCCTTTCATGGGAAAGTTCAGGGCGTGGGCTTTTGGCATTCAGGACCGACGCGGCTCAGGAGCGATGATCGTCAAGCCACACACGTGCTGCGCATTGATTGCTTGCAGAAGTTTTAGCAGTTTCTGGGGTCAGCTATAACCTCCCGTTCGATGAAATGATCAACTCTTTTCTTGCTACAAGAACTCTGCGTCGACTGGTGTCGTCTCAACCAACATCGAATCCACAATCCGATAGCATGTTTTGAAACTCATGTCCAGCACATTGTGTCGCTCCCGTGCCCCTGCCCTAAGTTCCAGGCTGTTGTACGGGCAGCAACCATATCCTTGCAAATGCCCACGTGACCCGTGGACCGTGCGATGAACTAGTAGTCAGCAATCAGGGGTTGCGTTGCGCCGCCTCCATGCCGGCACGACTTCAACACAATCGAATGGTTTGAGTTGAAGTGCCACAGTTGTTTCGTTTCAAGTATTGGTGTTGTTCTTGGATCACACGCAATCATAATGCGCATGATCCAAGTGCAGTCCACATGTCTATTAGGGGTCCCGCGTCCTTCACCTTGGGTTTTATTCAGTGTATTTCTTGCCTCCACTTTTTGGCATGTACCACATGCTGTTTACATCGGTATTGAAAATTTACAATGTTTCACGTGCTTCGTTTTTCACGCGTGTTCATCGGGGGGGGAGGGTGGAGGGGGCTATAACGGCCATGCTACTGACGCCGCATGTGGTACCGGAGCGTCCATGGCCGAACCACTTGAGACTTCAAGCTTGAGGGCTTCAAGGTGCCCAAAGGCATCTGTCACACCGGGTGCGGCAAAAGGGTAGTAGTAGCAGTAGCAGTAGCCGCAGCAGCAGCAGCAGGAGCAGTAGTAGGAGTAGTAGTCGTCGTTGTTGCAGTCGCAGTGGTACTGGGAATGGTAGTGGTAGTGGTGGGAGTAGTAGGAGCACTAGCAGTAGTATCACTGGAGGGCCCCCAGATGATCTCCCCAATGCCCGGCAATTGCGTAGCTGTCTTAGGTTTAGGGCTGGGGGATGTTTGACGTCAATCATTTGGATGTTGTTTCTGATACCAGGGACAGGCAGAGATGAGGAGGGACAGAGGAAGAGGAGAAGAGAGAGAGAGAGGCGGAGAGGAGTAAGCGGGAGATGCGACACTTGACAGCGTGCACAGCGAATATGGTTGCTGGCTTGACGAACACGTTTGAAGCCCAACTCGGTCCAAGTGTGGCCTCCTCACAAACAAATCCAAGCACGGCGTCAAGTTCATCGAGGAGTCGGGAGCCGGCTCCTGCAACGAATCTGCCAGCTTAAAAACTGGAACACATTGTCATGAGCTGTACATTCTGTGCTGCCTTCCCCCAGCCCCCCACCCTGTATCAAATCGACCATACAAAGCACTAAATCCTGCACTAACCCCTAGGCACTAGACCATGGGCAACCCACGCGGGGAGACAGGCGATGGGACTGCTTCGGTGCAAGCATAGAAGCTGCACCAGGCATCATTGGCAGATGGTCTGCATGACTTAAAGGCGTTGTGTTCGGGTTGCAACGTGCTCGACATTTGCTTGGTTTGTTCGTTTCCGATGCAACATGGCAATGCGCCGCATCTTTGAGGGCTGATCACCTGCCAAGTAACACACCCTGCGAATGAGCCCCCAAAGTCCAAGAAAAGAATCCTACAGGCGATCATGGTACCCTTGAATCATGCCCGACACATCAGCACATTTACCAAAGAGGAAGTGGTGGGTCTGCACAAAACCGAGTAAAGCCGTACCGGGTTCTTCTGGCAATCGTTCTCTGATGCACATGCAAGAGCCATATTAGTGGCGACTAAGGGCACAGGTCATTCGGGTTGGTTTAGGGTGTAGGGTTGCATTATTTTTAGGGTTTAGAGTTTAGGGTTCAGAGCAAGGATTGTTCTGGACCAGGGCGGTTAAATGTCTAAGCAGAGGACCATGCAACATGGCGCACTTCACGAGGCTGAGATCCAAACAAACCAGCGTCTGCCCACCGCACGGAATGTTTGGGTTTAGGGTTTAGGGTTTAGGGTTTAGGGTTTAGGGTTTAGGGTTTAGGGTTTAGGGTTGACAAACAATGCCGATCACGGTACTCCCGAGACGACTGTGTCGCTGGTGTCCCTTAGCTCCCTTCTCCCCGCGATATTCCACCCCTCGCCATTGCCCACCCATGCTCCGCACATCCTTCTGTAGATTTGCTATTGCGGCGGTTGTTGGCCGGGTAGCTAAAGAAGCTGGCTCGGAATCAACAGATACAAACAAACCCTGAAGCTCAGCCTACCCAGCCCGGAACTTCTTCTCCGTTCGACAACCTAGAACGCCTCACCTTCAACACTTCAAAAGGCAGCAGCTGCGCCTGGCAGCTTGCCACTTAAAGCTGCAATGATCCGGTCCCCACGCCTGGCAGGATTTCAGGATATAGGATGTGGCCCCCCTTCCTATATGAACATGTACACATGTGCACATACATACATTTTTACTTTCCTAATATGTCTATGCATATCTTCCTAGTATACATGTACGTCATACTTTTATGTGCTACATGGCACAACGATCCAGCTTTAACACTAAGACGAGCACGCCAGGCACCAGCGGGTTTAGTGGGTCTGACGGCTTTATCGGGTTTATAGATGCGCAGCGGAAGCACGGATTGCTGGAACCAAGGATTTTGGATTGTGGGTTTGTGTAGGAGGAGGAGAAGGAAGAAGTGGAGGCAGCGAGGGGTCCCTTCACAACAGAAAGGCCTCAATACTTCCAACAAAAATAGGGATAAACAGCCCACGCCAAGTAAAGACATATCGATTCTCCTTGCATTTCGAGTCCAAACTTTCGAAGATGACGGCTGCCACTACCGAAGCCCAAAACCTATAACATAGGGGCCTGAATAATTAAAATTAGACTAGGGTCTTGGGGGCTTGTATAGTACAATTATCTAGGGACCATAAGGGAACACTGCTGAATATTCCGACCCCTCTATTATGCTCTAAACCCTGAGCCCTAAACCTAAACCCTAAACCCCAAACCCTGGCGTGGGCGCCCTGCCTTGCGAGCCGCAGCTCCGGCGTCTCCGCAACCTCCCCCAGGGCCGGGATCTCGACTTCAGAAATGAGCTCCTGGGCACGTGGGTTTAGGGTTTAGGGTTTCGGGCTTAGGGTTCAGGATTCTTCAACTCCGGTTTTTTTGCATGAAGGCCACAGAGGCTGGAGGTTGCTTGTTTAGGGTTTAGGGTTTAGGGTTCAGGGTTTATAGGGTTTAGGGTTTAGGGGTGCTACCAACTTATTGTGTTCAAGGGATTGAGAGGTTCCCGCATCAGGGCTTGGGATGGGTATGGACTCAGTCTCTAACAATCTCTCCCACGGATCTTGCAAACGCTACTGGGGTGCTGCGTGGCGACCAACGCTCCCAAGCACCGACGATGTCAGCACAAGGGCACAACCCTAAAAACACTCTGAAAAATATTCCTGATTATGATCCTCTTAAACCAAGAAGGGAAAAGCAGTCTAAGCCCCGAGAGGTTGGGGTCTCAACTGCCTAAACCCCCTACTCACGGCAGCCAAGTCGTTCGACTTTGCTCCTTCAGGTGGTGTATGCCACCATTTTGTATACTCCCCTTAGAACCTTAATCAAAATAATATTTTTCAATATCCTCTTGGGTTTTACATGAACAAAAATGAAAAATAATTCCCAAGGGGGATATAGTTTTCTTTTTCTCATTCTGGAATGTGGCCAATGGCTGACAGTCGTGCGCCAGTCGAGCCAAGCTCATGCAAAAACATCTTGGACAGCCGCTGATAAGCTGTTTCGCCATCACTGAACCCTTCCTAATTGAAAAAGTCCTTTTCCAGGCAACACTCGTGAATCACCTCCGTTTCGAAACCCTCTGCCATGCTATTCAAAGATTGCCACGCAGCCAGTAGTATCTGTGTCGTGGTGATGGGGAACCAGCTATTTCGCGCACATTCTGCAGTCGCTATTCACATGTCCACTTCCAAGATTATGCTGAAGGCTCTTCAGCGCCAAGCCTTGTGCCTAGTGCCTAGTTCTGCCGCATGACTAACCTGTCTATCCTCGAAGTCCAACAGATTGGCGCGTGACAAAGAGAAGGAGACGACCAGGGCCGTGGCGAGTCCAGTCTTTTCCAGGAGGTTCGAGGGCAGCGCGGGTGCGTTGTCGAAGAGCCAAGCGCAATCGAACAAGGGCCTTGGCGGCGGTTCTTGCGATTTCGAAGCCGAGAAGCCCTCCTTTTGGTAAGGCATACCTGCAGGACTCGAGAATGCGACAGTATGTGGCAGTATGACCCTCCAAAGTGCGTTCCTTCAGACTTCAGACGAAGAGGTGCTCAGAACCATCGAACAATCACGTGCTGTCAGACTTGACCAGTTTGAGATTTCAAGATGGCTACTTGACATGTCCACTGCGAAACCCATGCCTATCCGCTCAGCGTGCTGGGTGCGCCAGCCGTCCATTCGGCAGGCCCGACCAGCCTCTGATCCTCAAATTGATGAGTGCATCGTATCCATTTTTTTTAGGGAAAAGTGTCTGGTTTGGGATGTTCCCCCTTATACTAACAGTCCTTAATCAGGATTAATAGTACGTACCCCCCCCCCCCCCCATTATAGCCCCTATTAAGCACTGTCAGTATAGTAAGGGGGAACATCCCAGGGTCTAGAATTAGCCGCGCCTAGGGGACGGGATGTCGTTGCAGTCTGCCTTGTACGCTTTTATGTCTAACGGCTAGAGGCCAACTGTTTAGTCGCATGCTTGTACAGTACCTCGTCCCATCTGGGTGTTGTATCCTCATAATCTGACTAATTCCTACAGCAAGAATCAGGAACACAGATCTATCAAAGCGTGAGATTGGGCGACAGGGTTTCTACGGGGTGTGCGGTAGACACTCATACATGCCTGCAAGCTGAGAACCGTTGGGCCGTGCATTTTCAGAAACAATGCTGCTCAACAATGCTGTAAGATGGAGCACTCTACATGACGACTAGGACTTTTACTGCGGTCCACGGCCATGGCGACGGCAAGTGCAGCAACGACCGTCTGGACAACGACTGCTAACCCCGCGCCTGCTGCTGCTGCTGCCCTTATAGAAACAGTCCTTAATAGGGATTAATAGTACCCCCTATATCCCCCTTTTCTTAATCGTGTCCTGTTAAGGACCACCACTACGACTGGGACTACTGTACATGAGACAAGGAATCCCAGACTCCTGAGTTCCCATGCAGCCAGGTCGCTGTGACAGCGAGGCCTCCAGGGGAGAGGCGATGAGACCAAGCAGCCCACGCTGCACCTGTCTTGATGCTTGGGAACTTCCTTGAACACCAAATGAACCGGTTTAGGGTTTAGGGTTTAAATTGGGGTCATTTTCCCTATACTACTATATTCCTGTTAAGGTATGTGAGCCATGAACCGCCAAGGTTAGGACTTAGGATATCAAGTTCAACATTTTCGTTTTCATGAACAGCTCATGAAAATCGAGAACTTGTAGCGGGCGTAGTTTTTTTTTATGAAGAACCATTGTTGACAAGGTCTCGAACTCTCTGGAGAATTCTGGGGCATCGGAAGTGGGTGTCAGGATGATTCCAGGGCTTGGACACCTTTAGGCAGTTGTGGATACCCGGCTTCAGGCATGTTTGCTTCTCATTCACAATTAAAGGGGCCCTGGCAGAACCACTTGCGCACCTGCACGGTATCTGATAGGGCAATATAGGGGTCGGAGTAATTACTAGCAGTATTCCTTTATACTTATACAACAAGAACACCCAAGGCCCAAAACCCTACTCTAATTGTGTAGGCCCCTATAGTAGCTACTATAGATGTAGTCAGCACGACAGCTTCAGTCGGGAGCCTCTGCTGCAAAGCTCTGCACAGTCTGCCACTCATCGGTGAGTCGCAGCCGTAGGGGCAGCAACGACAAGGCGCACCTGGCTTCGGTTAGGGTTTAGGGTTTAGGGTTTAGGGTTTAGGGTTTAGAGGGTTTAGAGGGTTTAGAGGGTTTAGGGTTTAGGGTTTAGGGTTTAGGGTTCAGGGTTTATATAGGGTTTAGGGTCCAGCTTTCAAGCTGTAGGGTCCAGCTTCGCAAACCTGCGCTTTGCAGCTTTGCTTGCTTGAAAAGCAGCCGTTCTCAAACCGGTGGGTGCTGCTTATGAAGCGACCTGCGTTGTGTTCCCTGAAACTCTGTCAGGCACACCCGAGCGCATCCTCACCGACAGCCTGGCAAAGTCTTAGGATTTGGTCCGTTGTTCGGGAGCGTTTGCTACAGCTTGCAGAGACTAATCCACGCAATAGTTGGGCTTGCAGTTTTGGATGGATAACTTCGATCCCATCTGTCAAAGTTTGGCTCCATATAGTGAGCTTTTGCCTGCAGGGTGAATCTGCATCGTACGCCGTTGGCAGCACAATCTCCAAAAAAATAGCGATGTTGCGCAGAAGCATCGGCGTTCATGCGTTCCAGGTGCTTCCGACTGTTGAGCGTTGCCCGGTGCCCGTGCTGGCGTTGAACAGACTCAGTGACTCAACAGGGACAACACCTGGGAGACACGAGCAGGGGTACCAGAGTAGACAAGTGGACACATCCACAACAAATGATGGACAAGCACAAAAAGACAGAACTGTGTGTGATGCTTCACAGGGCAGGCTCCCGGAACATGAAAACATTCCATACTCCACATACTGGCTACGCGCGGTGCCTTCCTCGAGTCTTCCCCCTGCCCCAGTTAAGTTCACCGAACTATGCAAAGTGCCATGCTCATCTTCTGAAAGATTCCTGGAATGCCCTTCCCTAGCATGTCCAAGTCCAAGGAGTGCAAATTGCGTAGCGGATGCGTTCACGAATCCTGACCTTGCTCAGTTGCTCAAGGCGGAAGTTGCGCATGCATGGGCTGTGGCAGAGCGACGCAAGCGAAGGAAGGGTCCAAAGGACTTCAACACAACCTGTGTCCAGGCCACTGAAGTCCGAAAGAAATTACGCAGAGCTCTCCGTGCTTTCAAAGACAGACCCTAAACCCTGAACGGCCTTGCGAAACCCCCGCCTCTCGCCCGGAGAGTACAGTCCCCATGGCAAGGTCATAGCGCCGCGAGGCCCGGGCGTAGACCTAGCATGTCATCGAGATTCCGATGGCTTCAGCTGGTGTTGCAGGATACATATGCACAGATAGATACGAATATATATATATATATATATAGATAAATATGTATAGAGGGAGAGAGAGAGAGAGAGAGAGCGAGAAAAATAAAATAAAAACAAAAAGAAAGCAAAAGAACGACATTCCTGAGCCGCGAATCACCGCAACAGCTATCGCATCGCCAGGCCGGTGTCACCAGTGTCCAGGACGCAAGCAGCAGAGCCTGGCTCCGGGTGTGCAATGGGTTTAGGGTTTAGGGTTTAGGGTTTAGGGTTGGGTTCGGCCGGTCCACACTAACAGTCACCACCAGCAGACCCACAAATAAAAGCACCCGGTAAATGCCAAAAAAAATTGACTGAGATTCCTGCTATTCCTGGTGCTATTCCTGGTGCTATTTCTGGTGCTATTTCTGGTGCTATTTCTGGTGCATTTTTTGTGCTATTCCTGGTGCAATTTCTGGTGCTATTTTTTGTGCTATTGTTTGTGCTATTTCTGGTGCTATTTTTTGTGCTATTGTTTGTGCTATTTCTGGTGCTATTTCTGATGCTGTTGCTGGTGCTACGTGACTAACAATCACCATCAGCAGACCCACAAAAAACAGCACCCGGTAAATGCTAAGCTGCTAAAATTGACTGGGATTCCTGGTGCTATTTCTGGTGCTATTGTTTGTGCTATTTCTGGTGCTATTTTTTGTGCTATTCCTGGCGCTATTTCTGGTGCTATTTTTTGTGCTATTGTTTGTGCTATTTCTGGTGCTATTTCTGCTGCTATGTGACTAACAGTCACCACCAGCAGACCCACAAAAAGAAGCACCCGGTAAATGCTAAAATTGACTGGGATTCCTGGTGCTATTTTTGGCCTGTGTGTTATAAGGCCACGGCGTTATTTGACTGTTAGTGTGGACCGGCCGAACCCAAGTTTAGGGTTTAGGGTTTAGGGCCTGAAGGATCTTCTGAAAAAACTGACAAAACTCGCGCGGAAATCCCCTCTCCCCAGCCATGACATGAGGATTTCCGAAAATAGGGGGTGCCTTTTCCGGGGTTATAAAAAGGAATCCTACTCTTTGGGGTCTATGTTAAGGGCCCCCCCAGTTTCGTAAACCCCCCATATCTGCACCAGTGGACCTGTTTGGACCCTGGGCTGCAGGTCTAGGGCCAGGTTGCAAGATGCACGACTGCAAGGGCGGCGAAACGATGATCACCACGGCACCCAAAGCCCGAAACCAAAGAGCCGCAGGCCCTTTAGGGTTTAGGGTTTAGGGTTTAGGGCTTAGGGTTTAGGAAACCAACCCTATTCGGCGAACAGTTCTGCGGGCCTCAGACCCCGGAAAATGCAGCTAGGACAGGATTTATGCGTGCAATCTTGTGGGGCTTGGGTTTGGAGATGTTTGGAGTCTAGGGGTGCAGGGTGCACCCTTCATGTCCTCGATCGCACATACAACAGTTTCGCCAAAAGCATGACCCCAAAAGTCTGAACTTAAAGCTAGAAGTGCTGCATAACAAATAGCACGCCATCGCGCAGCCAAACTTTCCCTGCTGGTATTCTTCATCATCTGGGTGTCTCCCAAAATAGGGGTACCCCTTTAATACCCCAAACAGAATAACAGGAACCCTCAAGAAGAGTACCCCATTTTCGGAAACGAACATGACAACTGCACAAGTGGTACTCAGGAGCCCACCGAAGGCATCAAGCGCATGGCCTGGAATCGCTGCTCGGGTGGGTGCTTTACATGTGTGGTCTTCATACGAAAAAGGATGCGGGTGACGAGTCCATAAGGTTTACCCTAAACCCTCCCTAAACAGGGCCCTTGGTGGCCAGGGTGCTTAATGTACAGTAGTGCTTGTTGCTTGGGACATTTGGATGGGATGTACCGGAATCTACACCCTGGCTCCCTCCAAGTCGCGCTCCCGATGCAAGGTTCCGATTCTACAATGTATCTTGCATACCTTGCCCAAGACAAGGCTATCCAGATGTGCTGGTGCCCCGAGGTAGGACCTTTCCGTGTCAAGGGTAGTCTCTCAAGATCTCAGGATGCCTGTAATATGGCTCACAGGCATTCGCTTGCAACACTCACGTTCCAAAAAAATGGCAAGAAAGCGCACTGAACCCGAGCTGTTGCAAGTACGTTGAACTGTGGGCCGCGCCGCCGCTGCCTCGCTCAGGCGGCCCCAGGTCATCTTGAGCCTGCTGTTTAGGAAGGGAGCCCAACTCGCACAACCTCACAGCATGTCAAGCGCAAGGCCTGGGCGAGACTCTAGCCAGGTTTGCAGTTCCCAACACACGTGGGTCAGGGACTGAAGGCTCTGCATTGAAGATGTTGGGCTGTATGGCCTCAGGATGGAGTTGTAGGCGTATCCCTTTGTCTCAAGCCCATAATGAAAGCGCACTGCTTCTTGCCTTTAGACGGAACGAAGCCCGTTGCCCATCTCGAACAAAAGCGGTCTTTTTTTCTCTTTTAAAGCTGCGTTGTTATGCGTTGTTCTCTCTTGCTTGTCGGATGCAGAAGAACCTGCCTGGCGAGGTTGTGCTGCTCTAGGTTGTGCCTATGACATCTTACAGCCGCTCTTGAATGCTTGGACTGGGGTTCGCTGTGTCCTCGTCGCGTCATGATCGATCCGGGATCTCAAAACTCTCTTCACTACTATGAACATACCAGACTGGTCCAGGCAGTTGCAGGCTCGCATATGTTCGCATGTGCAGCATAGGCCTTAAGGGTGCAAGGGCCTGTGGGCTTTGGTGCGTGCATATTCCGTGCCAAAAGGCACCGCCCGACCAAGAATCAGACAAGTAAAAAAGCTCAACGGACTGCTGTCGAGCTCCAACAGCCCAACAGGCAGCTAGCAAGCACTTGCTGAAAGCAGCACTTGCAATGTGGCGCCAGAGAAGCCATGATAATGTGTAGCAACTTAAAATCAGAGCACCGACAAAATCACGCGCCACCTCGGGTATCTGCCGTTAACTGCCCAATTCCCCCCCCCCCCCCCCCTCCCTGTCCAGGCCTGCGTGGGCCGACTGTCTCTGGGGTCGTCGCTTCTAGCTCTGGGGGACACCTGCAGCAATGATCCGAGCATCTGCCAAGTCTGTTTGAAAAAACAAGCCAATGCCTCTTCGAGTTTAATGCCTGCGAATTTGAAGGCAGTTTTTATACCCGGAGGAGGAAGCCCGATGGTGGTTCAGGGCTTGCGACAATTCCCCCACACATCGTATGAACACGATAATATTGCAATCCAACATCTTGTAAGCCATCCCAGACCAACCGGAGAGTCTCAAAGCTCCAGCCCCTTTGCCCGACCTGCTCCGATTGAAGCCTCCAAGCCCCTTCCGCCTGAATCCCTCCATGGCTTGACGCCAGCGCTTGGCTTCTTCTGCCTCTGCGGGTTTTGGAGTGTCCGGTCAGCATGAGATGCACCACGATGCACGGGCATCGTTAAAGATTCTATGCGGTCGGCAACTCATGCTCGAAGCGCTCATCTCCATAGACCCTGCAAGCATCTTTTGCCAGGACCTGAAAGTTCGCTGTTGTCCACCTCAAAACCCTGCACAGGGAACGCAGGACCCAGCCGCCTCGTTGCCTACTCTGGCGTTGACTGATGGCGCGGGTCTTTCCGGAACCTTGGTGGAATTCGCCACAAAACATGTCGCAGGAGCAATTGGTCATCTAATCGAATCCATCAATGAGCTGGTGAAGAGATGAAAACTTGCGAGATCAAGGGTTCCGGGCTGGCCACGTGTGCCAAGCATGGGGAGCTTTTCGGAGACCTT
This sequence comes from Symbiodinium natans, assembly GCA_905221605.1. Taxonomy (NCBI): domain Eukaryota; class Dinophyceae; order Suessiales; family Symbiodiniaceae; genus Symbiodinium; species Symbiodinium natans. The sequence continues at coordinate 35,517 of CAJNDS010000457.1, read as the reverse complement.
CGAGCTCTTAGCCGCATGATTATAGCCAGTGTGACAAACCAGCAGGCCAGTAGGGTCTTGACTCGCCCTTTATAGTTTGGGAAATCCACCAATGCAATCCGTTAAGCCATGAAACACAGGCGCACTTCTACCTTTTTGTCTCAGAGGGCTTGAGTGCGATAGGTGCAACATACATGAAGGCAAAAGTGGCAAGGAGGTCCGAATATAAAATACACCCCCCTCGTCGAAGCGTGAAATGCTGAGGCGCTGTCAACGAAGCCACGGCGAACACAGTTTGTGCCGCATTGCCTTTTCTACTGCATGTTCAGAGCACTGTAGCCCGAGGTGTGAATTCCGAAAACACACCGCCGATCACCGCACACCGACTTCAAAAATATTCCGGCCAGCCCTAAGAGGCGGCGTATTCTTTGTTTGGTTCCGTTTGCTGGAACGTCGGCGGGGATACAGACACGGTATGAGCAAACACTGCAAAAAAAAAACACAACGCGTGCCGCAAAAGAGGAAAACATGGCGATGGCAAACGTGTTGTGCAAACGCAAAATGTGGAAAATTACCACCTGCGGCTATGATCATAGCGCCATGGAGTGTGGCGATCTTGCTGCCAGCTGCTCCAGTCACTTTCAGACCATCGATTCTCAGAGCGCCAGTCTCCCGACCACCAAGTTCCGTGGTCAGACCAGCCCCACGTTGAGGACGACCATACATCGGCCTCCTCATGGCGAGGGGCGTTGCGCTCCTGCTGCCGGGCACGACGTTCATCCGCGAGCCTTTGTGCTGCACGTGAGGCCTCGGCGTCATCTTTCATCTGGCCAACCAATGTTCTCGCTGCGGAATGGTTGTCACGAACCACCGCCTTCAGGAAGACCTTGATGTCGCCGGCCTCAGTCGCATGTGGGAGCTCAATGGTGCCTTCGCAGAAGGTAAGGATATGGCTCACCCCCCTCGTAAAGAAGGCGACGCGAGAGAAATCCTCAACACCATAGAAGCTACCAAGCCAGGCAAAACCGATGGGCTCCTCCTGGTCATTCGACAATAATCCGGCCTGGATGAGATCACCGGCGGGCTTGTCGAAGTACACCATGCGGCAAAGTGCCGTGTGGTCCACTTGGCTTGCTTCCAAACGACGGCTCGATCCGTAACCCAATGCTCTCTGTTCACGATTGCGGCCAGGATTCGGGAGATAAGCGAAAGCAACGCACTCCTGAATTGACAACAACCGGCGTGTCCATCCATTTCGGACCGCGTAAATGGCATAGTTGTGGTCAGAATCGAACTTGTCGAGCATGCCAGAGTGTCCTTGGCCGCGGAAGTGCTTAAGGCTTTGCTTTGCTTGAGCAATAGCCTTTCCATCGACAGACTGAGCGCCGCGGTTGTCGTGCTGCCCTGAGCCCCGGCGTACCTGGTCAGCCGTCAGCTGCCAGAGCCGGTAGCCAGTTTCCTGGGCGATCTGGTCGAGGACGTCGTTGCGCTTGCGGCTCATAAACATGCGGAACGTTGACTGCCTACTTCCTTTGGTCAAGAAGCAGCCACAATGGAAGCAACGATGCTGCCCTTCCAAACGCAGGTTGCCGCAATGATCGCACTGGATGCGGGTCAGGCTCCCGGCGCGCTGAGTACCAGCCGCTTGACCAGAGGATGCTGCACCAACATCTGCATCGTCACCAGCGACGATCTCGATATATCCAGCAGTCGACCTAGTAGGTGAAATCTCCTGGATGTCAATGTCGGTGTTGAACGTCACCCTCGGGCCTTCGGGAACATCTTCGTCTGTACCCAAAGCATCCGCCGCAACTGGGAGCTCGACCTTGATGATTGGCTTGATCGCAACGTCTTCAGGCTCCTCGTCCTCGAGCTCGTAGATGAGCTCCACGGTATCTTGTGGTTCGTCTCCACCGGCGGGAAGAGTAAAACCGGCCTCCTCAGATTGAGGGGCATCAGTTTCCTCGACTCTGCTCCAGATGACGGTGTCAGACGCCGTGTCCCGTATGTACAGCACGCAGCTGCCAGGGACCGACTGACTGGAGAGCACACCTTCTGATCTGGAGTAAAAGAGCCCCACGCCAAGTCGGAGAGCCTCACGTGTGTCAACCACAAGCTCGAAAGGTCGATCGGCACGTACACCAGCACGATTTTCGTGATGTCCGACTTCGCGATCAGAAAAATACACATGGGCGTTGGCTGTTCGGTAGCCGGGGTAGAAGGCTGTTTGCACAATCTTGAAGGCGCGGTCCTTGAATGTTCTGTGGTAGAGACGTTTGGGAGTCTCTTCCCAGCAAAGGACCGGCCTACCTTCAAAGGTGGCGTCGTGGTCACTCATCTCATTCTTCGGGATACACGACAGCCAGCAGTCGCAAATTTGCTCGTCGGACGCAGTCTCCATCAAACCTTTTGAATGCCCCTGCCTAGCCCGTATAAGCACAGGGTATCCGGCCAGACCATAGTAGTCGGCGAGTTGATGGTTTCTGTCGGCCTTGAGCTCAAAGCGACCCTTGTTGTCGTTCTTCACCATGGACAACAAGATGCCAAGACCGTAGCTGGTGCCGCAATCATAGTTCACACGATCGAGAACATCACGGGTCCGACACCAAAGCTCCGAGTCGTGCATGTCGTCGTAGATTTTGCCTCTAACGACCCCGGTCACATAATTCCGAGTCCCACGCGGAATTGGCACAGTGGAAAAATTGGGGAGATCCTCAGGGGACAGGATCACCCAGTCGGCCTCATCATCGGATGGGCGTTGTGCGATCGTGTCCCAGTCGAGGCCCAACATGTCGACGAGCTGGAAGTCATCGGACACCCTGAGGTATCCTGTGGGGATAACTTCGTCGCCGCTTCCACTGGTCTTCGCCTTCTTCGGCTGTGATGGCCCAATCTCTGCGGCTGCGGCTGTAGAAGATGCAGACGATGCTTTGTCGAACACCTCGCCGCGCCCAAGCAAACGTTGCTTGGTTGCCTCAGGGTCCCGGTTTGTGGCAGCCCGCGATGCAGCGATGACGGCCTCCCCAGGGCGGGGGGCGTTGTCGACTGCTTCTTGCTGGCTAGCCTCGAATTGAGACCTTGGGACGTATTCGCCGCTTTCCAATCGAACCATGTTGGGGAACTCGCGGTCCTGCAGGCGGATTGGTGCCCCAGATGGGAAGCTCTCCGCCGGGCCATCAAAATAGACGTCGTCCCACGGATCGGCCTCGACCAGTGGCTGGTAGACCTCTCTTGCCCTCGTCCTCTGCAGCCTCTTGAAGATCTGGTCATCAATCTGCGCGCCCACGGCGAACCGAGCATTCGGTCGCGGGACGTGCTGGTAATTCACCAGTGTGCGATCCAGGTCCTCAGTGCGGAAAAACGAGCATTGATGGCGCAGCACCATGATTCGAGCCGTGGCTCCAATCCACCGAAGCAGTTGCCGTCGATGATTGGTGTCCTCAAGGAAGTGATATGAGTCGTACTTCCTGATTTGGGTTGCAGGCACATTAAAGTTTTTCACGGCCAGCCCAATCTGGGCGGCATAGTCAAGAATCTCCTCCATCAAAGTGCCCCACTCTCTCGGGAGAAAGTAGGCCTTGTGGTCCGTCGCAGAGGTGAGGAGGACGGTACCAACGTGGGGGCGCTTCTGGAGTTCCTTGAGCTTGTGCAACTCACGCAGAATTTTGGGGCCTATGAAGCTCCACTGTCCTTGCGCGACATGCGGCTTTCCCCTCCAATGCTCAGTTGAAGGTTTATAGTTCGGATCCAAGAACAGCCCCTTTTCGCCCACAAGTTCATTTGCGTTCCAGACGATCATCACATCCACCGACAAGGTCTTGTCGATTGCACCAGCCCTCTCCCACATGTTGATCTTGTCAACGGCGAGCTGTACCAGCCGCGTGAGATTGGACTCCCATGACGGGATGTACTCGACTCCTTGAAAGTCGGGAAACACATTGGTGCGGTTGACAGTGATGTCGGCGTGCAAATCGGTCTTGTAGTTCCCCTCAGTCAGGAAAGTGGTAGACGAGTCAGCAACGATGATCAATGAGCGCAAGCGGCCACGAATGTGTTCGGGCTGGAGCATGGCAAGGCCTTGATCACTAAGTAAGCCGACTTTTGCCACATTCCCGCATTCCGCGGGATTCTTGAAGGCAAATTCACAAAGTACAGGACGCGGCACATATTTGTAAAACTCGTTCACGGCGTGCTCGCCGTCCTCCAGTGCTGCCATGGTCCGATATTCCGAACAAAGAGCGGTCTCAGTGAGACGACGTGCCCACCAGCTGAAAAGCACCTCCGTTGGTGCAACGATGCCAGCGGTGGTTCGCTCCATGTTCGGCGAGCAGTGGACTGCCGCGATGGCGCAGCAGGCAACTAAGGTGTTTGTAGTCCCGAAATCACACGTGCTAGTTTCGGTGCGAGTCTGCAACAAAATGTTGATAGCACATGCGGAATGTTTCGAAAGACTGTCACAAAACACTTTCCAGTCATGGTGAATGCAATCAGTCATGACGTAGGTGTAGCTCTCAGAGTTCCTAAGGTCCTTGCCCCTAGACTCTCCGCGTTTGTGATTGTGATCACACCTGTGAGCTGCCAGCCGCTGCATTGGAACAGAGGATGCAACGATCCATGCCTTCCTTAGTGGGAGTCCTTGGTGATCCAAGATCCCTAGCATGCATCCGTCACAACGATACAGCTCAAGATCGTAATCCTGAATCAGCTTTTGCACTTCACCCCACTTCCAATAATCACACTCTTTCGGGAGCTCAAAAGCAACCTGTGGTTTGAAAGTTTTCATTCTGCGCAAGAGAGACCTAAGCTGTTTCAACAGTTCAATGAACAAGCTTTGGTGTTGCTGCCATTTGGGGCTGTTAGGAGTCATTCTGTTCCACGGACAACCACCCGTACACGGAAGCGACGCGAACACGAGAATCGGCTTAAATGCTCCCCCCTCGTCGCAGAGGGTTCGGATTCGGGAAACAACCGACTTCAGCGTGGAATCCTTAAGGGCGTTTTGTTGGTCCGTAACACGAATGATCTTACAACCCTGAGCAGCCGGACGCGCTTCACCTAAGCGACTATCGGGTGAACAACAAAATTCAACGATGATTCGTTTGCAGCCCGACGGCCTCGAGAGATCTCGGGCAGGCGAAGCGGTGGCGGCCGGCGCAGGCAGCCTGAAGTTGAGTTCTTTGAGTTGGGCTGTCTCGTCACTGGCAAGTGATTCTTGCGAGCGCGAGGAGTAAGCGACAATGGAAAAACGGGTTCCAGTAAAAGGCAAAACGCAGTGCAAGTTTCGGGGGTTAAAGACGAGAGCTTTGTTGTGTGTGGACACAGCACGTCCTTTAAGGTGCTTGCCGTTGGGGCCAACTCTGACAATGGCACTATCAGATGAAACACTAGGGTCCTCCAACCACAACTCTCCACCTTTAAAATCCCCAACACTGAGTGCGAAGCTCATGCTATCCTTAGCATTCCCGTGGTCCTTGTGCACAGAGGCACCAGTGCTGCTGCTGAGCAACACGGAGTTCCAGGTGAAGTCTTTCGGAGCATGTGCTTGCACTACGCCGTTTAGGAATCGGGCAATCTGAGGCCACCGGCGGGTTGCCTTAGTCACCCCTTGCATGCCCCCGTAAGTCCATTGCCCAAAGATATGGTAGTAGCTGCGATAGTCAAGCTTAATCATCTTTCGCTTGGTTTTGTTTGGGTACATGATCTGGGCTACACGCAACAAAGCCTTAGTGCTGAAGTCACGGTCCTTGGTGAGCCCAGCTGCGATTGCGCAAGGATCGTCCAACGGCTTCACCACAGGGTGAGCATGAACGACTGGCTTGTTGATGAGATGAGCATCGGACTCTTGTGCCTTAGACTGGCGCCCCCCCTGAAGTGGGGCATCAACGTGCGCGATGAGCCTAAGTGCATGTTCCCATTTACCTCGGTCAGCGAAAGGTTTAGTAAAGATATCAGCTACTTGCTCTTTGGTGTCAACATTAATCATGTCGAAAAAGTTACGCTCGAATTGTTGTTTGATCCAGGCGAACGAAATGCGCTGAGTCCGGTCGGTGTGTCGTAGTTTTTCGCTGTCACCTTTGAGGAGGATAGTTATGGTAGCTTGGTTGTCCTCAAGGAGTTGAACGGCAAACTTGGGACTAAGATGAACCCTGAGGCCGTTTAAATCAGAAACGCTTCGTCCATCCGCCCTGCACTCGCCATACCGGATCTCATCAAGTTCAGGATCAATTCGTGCGATGACGTCGTCTTCCCTTTGATTAGGCTTGGTTTTCGGCCTAGCTTGGTAGCTGGCGGTCCTACTCGCAACCTCACGCCACAGGAAAATCCAAAGACTGAGGCTGGGCAGACCTTGGGCACGAATACCTTGGTTGGCAGCCACAACCTCACTCTCCGTGCTTGAAGTGGTGATGCTGGTCTGTTTCTTGGAAAAAGCATTTAGGGGAAAGTAAGTGTTGGGGCCTACCAAGTAAAGGGCACAGCCTGAAGTGGATTTACTGTCGTGGCTACCAGCGTGGTCAGCATCGCAGAACATCCACAACTTACAATCCTGAATGCGATCCCCAATGAATCCCCTCATCCGAACTTCAAGAGAAGAGTTTATGTAACTGATCAACCTGTGCAAAGCAACGTCACAGTCGCGAGACCATTTGGTGACTCTGGATGCAAGTGCCTGAGTGGCGCGTAACAAGTCCCACCTGGCCATTCTCGCAGCGAACAAAACCTTCATGAGTACACGGCTAGCAATGGGTTGCAGCTTACCACTAGGTTCGTTGCTCTCCAAAACCTTTGCTACTCGATTCTCATGGAAAGGGGTCGCTACGTGTTTCAGGGATTTCCTGTCAATCTTGGCCAACTCACAGTATCTATCAACACAGGACACCAAGAAATCTCGCATGTCGTAGTACACAACGTTCACGGGCACAGTCATGGAAGGGGTTTTTCCCTGGCTGATAGATTCAGTGCTCTTGAACTTACTCTGTCGTGCTTCTCGTTTAGCTTCGGCTTTGGACCGCTTGGGTTTATAGCGCTTAGCTGCGAGAGCGTGAGAAAAGTCCTCGTCACTGACCTCAGCGATAGGGAAATATGTTTTCCCAGTCCACCAACCTGATTGGTCCGCGGGGCCCCCCTTATTCAAGTCATCATGGATAGGGTCCCTACCATCATCAAACACCGTGATTCGTTGACAGCTTATGTGGGGAAACTTCGACACGTCGTCCTGCGTAGGTACATAAAGTTTCCTACGAGGATAGATGTGATGCCTAACGACTGCAGCTAACTCAGCGTCGACCTCCCAAAAGTCCTCTTTGCGATTCGGCCGGACCTGGTAGTCGGCAGCTGGGCTAGCGTGCTTCTTGTCGAAGACGTAGGCGAATGGGTGGTCCTCCCGTGAAAGCTGGACCTGATTTTGCTCGACGTGATGACACCCGAAGTACCGTCCCAAGTCCTCGGCTGGTTCCATGTCAATCACCTTAGCGATCAACTCCCAACCCTTGTTGATTTTGTCTTGGGGGCCGGCCATCTTGAAGTCATCAACGTATACCACAAGCAACAAATCTAGTTCAGCATGGTAGAATACAGAATGCCAAATGTCGGGTAGAACTGCAGTAAAACCAACACTCTCTAACTGTTCGGTACAGTACCTTTCCCAGATACCGCCTGAGTCAGGGTGGCCGTACAAAGCGAGCCTGAGTGGGCAAACAGGATCTTCATACCCAGACCATTCTTTTGGCCATCTGTTTCGAGGAAGACGGACCCACGTTTCGATGCCTTTAAAAAGGGCTTGTGTGTATGCAGCAATGCCAGCAGCCTGCTGTTTCACGTATCCGGGTTGGCTACCAAACACATCGATGATTTTCCCGGCCTCCATACTAGCGGGGCTTGATCCTAGTTCGGCGAAAATGGCGTGATCGTGGTTTTCGTCCTGGACGTTGTTGCCCTGGAAAACACTACGACCCTTCCATTTCTTCTGGGGGTGCCCGTCCGGGAGTTCATCCCCCTTGACCGAACAAATCTCAAAGATTTTCCCGAAATGGGCCTTGACATTCTTGTGTTTGGCTTCAGCTGCAACATCCCGATACTCTCGAACCTTCTTTTCGAGCCAGCAAGACTTATCGGCAAGCTTCTTCCATTCTCGGTCCATGGCTTCTTTAGCAGCGGGAGTACTTTCGATCTCTTTAGGCCCGACAACCCTGGCAACCACAGCAAACATCTCACTCGCAACCTGACCAAGCTTGGCCCAGTACAAAGACGCCATGCGATCTCTATGGTTCGGTGACGACAGGCATGGCCGGGGAATCCCTGAGGGCCTTGCGAGCATCCTCCTCGGCTTCACGAGCCTTTTTACGTTCGAATCTTTCAATGTCAGCCTCCCGTTGTGCCTTGGAATACATGTGCCAAAATTCCGAAGGGGTATCAGGTGGCCTTTTAGAACCTTTCTTATCCCTAACCAATCTCACCCCGTCCCAGTTGTACCCTTTTGGGACTTTCCTCCCATCAGGCATGGTCTTGGGGTCATGTCTTGGTAGGGTAGATGAGGCTTCGGGCCCGGTCGTTGCTTCTTTAGAAGACCCAGGAGCATCCCCCCCCAGCCAGTCCTCCACAGCTCCGACATCTTCAGGAACATAGTCCTCGTTTTCCTTAGCCACTTGGTCCAAGTACTCGGACAAACGATCTTTCAAATCGGAGCCGTCCAAATCAGGCACACCGGGCGGAGGCAAACGCTCGTCCGGCGAATCCCCAGGCGGGGCGCGTGGTCCGGCACCATCTGTGCCTCCCCACGAGCAGTCCTGATCAGAGAGGGTCGGCTTGCGGAGGCTCTCCTGCAGTGCAAGCTGCTCCGACCTCATTGGGAACGTAAAGTCCCCAGGCAACAACTCCATCCGCTTGGACCTCAGAATGGGGAAATTTCCAATCTCGAACGCAAAGTCGCAGCCCTTGACAGGAGTGACAAGATATTCCTCCTTCCAAATGAAGCCAGGCTGAATGTGATAACCAAGAAAGATTCCCTCAACACCAGTCGGCGCAAACTTAGAGTCCGCAGGAATGTTCTGTTTGGGGTTGTTCCAGTACAACACACGTGCACCAAAAGGGATCATTAACCCTAAAAAGGGTTCCCCATACCTGGCCTCCCAGGGAACAATCCCATTGTCAAACCTCTTAGTGGCGTTGAGGGCCATAGCGTGGTGTTGGGCGGCCAACGGCCAAAGCTTGTCGGGGAGACCCGCCTGAACAAGGTTGGAGCGGGTACCCTCCAAAATCGTCCGAATTTCTCTTTCGATTACCGACTTGTTGGTGTCCACATATTCGCGGGATGTAACATGTCGAACACCCAGGCTTTTGATAGCTGCATGAAGCTCAGGTGCGTTGTCGGAGTAGAAAACCCCAACTGTGTCTTCTTGACCTAGGAAATGAAGAAGGTCTTCATAACACTGATCGCTTGACTTAGTCGGAGAGGGGTAGACGTAACGAAATTTGGTGAACACGTCCTTAACAACAAGTGCGACCCTTTCGTCCTGGAACCCATGATCACGAAGGTCACGAGTGATGATATGGTCAACAGTGATGTGGTCCCCAAAGGCCTTTGATACAATGGTACTTGAGCCCCCCTTTTTGCGGGCTTGGGGAGCCAACATCTTTGCGCGCTGGCATACCTCGCAGAACGGATTCTTGGGCCTGTGCGAGAACAAGTGCTCAACAGATTTGGCTTCAGCTTTCAGATCGGCCTCTGCAAGACTGCGGGCGTTTCCTTCGTTGTCACTGTCAGGTTCAACATCGGGGTCTTCGAAGATAGTGAGGCTCAGGATTGGGTTACCCTCCAGTCGGGCAACTTTGTTGTCAAGCTCCCTGACGTTCACTTTATCCTCAACCTTGACCCAAGAACCTTCCCTGAACAACCAAGTAGATCTGACTTCGCATCTTGGAAACCTTGGTGTGGCAGTACGAAACGTCTTTGGTTTGTGTCCGACAATCAAGTACTTAGTATTTGGGTGCGAAACCCAACCTGGTCTTTTGAGCTTTTCTTTGGGAATGTCTATTGGCGGCACCTCATTGATGGCTGCTGAGATCTCAGGATCGGGGTGCTCGACCACTGGATCTCGGTCCTCTGCTGCTCCTGCGAAAGCCTCGGCCGGCCCTATTGGGCGGCAGATTTCTGAAAACCCTCGGACAGAATTGGCCGTCCGAGAGATCCTGAGGCTTCTTCGTTGGTACTTGGGGCGGCCATTGCTCCTCCCCCAAGGACAGGCACCATACCTCTCATTCTACACCTTAGTCTTTGACCATTGGGCGCAACGAAGTAAGGCGGCTTTTTGGGGTACCAATGGAACTCATAACCGTCCTCCATGCACCTTCTTCCAACAGAGCAAACAGGAGGAGTACTTGCGAGAACGTAGAACTCTAGCTCTTTGCCAAACTCCGGGAAGTCGATCCTGACCGATTTGTCACCCTTGACATTTCCGTTAGCAGTGATGAGGTTTACTTGTCGAGTAGCATTGCCTATCGGTTCTTCGCCAAAGTACATAGCACGATCAGCTTCGCTGATGAGGTCCTCCTCGCTCCCCGTATCAGCAAGGAATTCTAAGGGCGTGGCGATTCCTGGACAGGCGATCTCTGAGCTCTCAACGACGTGCTTGCACATCCCACACATGAGAGAATCAGGCTCATCACATTCTAAACGGCAGTCGGTTCTCTCTCCCCCCTCATGCCGGGCAAGGAGCATAGTGAGTTCCCTTGCGTTCCTAATTGCAACCTGAAGGTCATTGTTGTCAGGTTTGGGGCAATTTTCCGCATCGGCATAGCAAGTGTTGTACCTGCGAACTTTGTAGGAATGCTTGTACCCCTTCCCTTCAATAGGGATTTCCCTGACTTTGGGCTTTTCACAAAACTTGACCTTCTTGTTTTGTTCTTTGATTTTGAACACAGTCTTGCCAGTCCATGGCGTTTTGTCGTTCGTCCCCCCTTTTCCCCCTTTCCAATCCCAACTCTCCTTGGCTGTGTAGGGAGCAACGGGAAGGGTCTTGATCACCTTGGCCGTACCTTTCAACTTTTCAAGAGCAACAGGGCATGACATTTCAGGCTTGTACATAGTACTTCTGTAGTTCAGGTGATGTCGAATGGCTTCACCCCTTTTGAAATCCACTTCCCAGTAGTCCTTCTCTCCATCTTGTGGGTCATCTCCCTCGGGACGGATTGAGGCTGCAGCCGCAATCGAGATGCAGCATGCGGCTCTCCTGTCCTTCTCCTTAGAGCGACCACGGCTTGGCTTTCTGCGCGTTGGCGCAGGCGATGGAGACCTAGGTTTGTCTGGGTCCTTAGGAGCCGGGGCTGCGTTTTCACCACCTGTGGGAGCGGGGCTCGGTTCCCTATGCAAGAAACGGCACTTGTCTCCCCTGGTACATTTGCCTTTCTTCCAAAACGTGCATACCTGCTTTTTCTTCGGGGCGGTGCGAACAGGGGACTGCGAGCGTGGTTTGTGCGAGAACTTGCACTTGTCGCCCCTGGTACACTTACCCTTTTGAAAGTCGTAGCAAACTGGCTTTGGGCTTGGTGAACGGCTAGGTGATCTTGACCTGGACGGGGTCCTAGAGCGAGATCTTGACTTCGAGTTGGATTGGCTACCGGCAGAGCGATCTCTTCCCCGGCCACTCCTCGACGGAGGGCGTTGCGGCCTTCCGCCTTCAAGAACAGGAGCTCCAAACTTGTCCCCATGTGACTTAGCGATTCTATCCCTATTCTTGCGCATCCTTTCACGGGTTAGCAAATCCCGAATGGACTTCAACAAGAACGCGTAGGAATGTGAGGCAGAACCTTCCTTGGCCCTATCATAGATCTCCAAGTCGTATTTCATCCTTGAGGACTTGCGGATTTGGCGGAGAAGGATGTCACGCAGAACCATTTCTTCTGGAACATGACTCATACCGGCAATGACTGACTCCCAATTGTGCAGGAATGTAGTCAAGTCGTCACTATGCAGTGTAACCTTCAAAAGGTCTTCTACTGAATAGAGCGACCCTACTTCTTCATTGGTTTTGAAGTACTGATCAAACATAAGCAACACCTGGCGTCCTCGTACCGCACGTCCATGGACCGCCTCGGTTTCCTTGAAGGTGAGCACCTGTCGAGATAACTCTCCCTTGGCGACCTTGGTAAGCGCGGCTAGGATTTTGGTATCCAGCGTGAGGAACTTTCCTGGTTCACGGAGCTTGTCATGATCAGCATCCTTCGCGTAAACCTCTAAAATCCAAGAGAAAGCTTCGTCTGGTCTGTCTGAGGCTGCCCTAACCGCTTCCCGAGTTGCTGTTTTCCACGCACGATACGTTTCGGGGTTGGGGAAGTCCGGCAAACGGATGTTCTCAGCCTCTTTGACCTTTGGCTTGTCATCTTCGCCGCCTTTGTCTCCCTTGAGGAGTTTGGCGGCTTCCAGCAACGCTTGTTGCGTCTGTGCGATTAAATCAACTCCAGTGGCTGCCGGACTAGCCGGCGTGCCCATTGGGGCCGCGAGACCAGACACTCCTCCACCTAAGCCAGTCGGGGGCACAGGGGTTCCCGGGGCTTGTGTTGGAGCTTGTGGCCCCGCTGGTGTGGCAGTAGTTGCCGCACCACCAAAACCGGAAAACATTGCTCTTAGGCTGAGCGGGATCACGCTTGGCGATGAAAACTGAGGAGCTGTCGGCACATTGAGGCCGGCACTTTGCGGTACCGTTGCTGGGGTCACGGCCGGAGGGAACTGAGCTTGGGACGCAGTGTCCTGAGAAGCATTCCTGTCCTGCTCGAGTTTGAGCGCACGCTCAGCTGAGGAGAGTTCGTCCTGAAGAACATCATTTTGACGCCTCATTTCCTCTTCACTCTCGCGGGCAAGCAACCTATACTGCTGCATTGCTTGGTCATGTTCCCTACCAAACCACTCTCCCACCTCATTGAGGGTTTGTGTTTTGTTCTCCTCTGCTTCTTCGATTAAAGTTGTTCGAAGTTGCGTGATCTGCGAACTAACGCTGGAAAAATGTTCCGTTTGGAAAGCGATGACTTGGTGTTGTTGTCGCAGCTCTGACACGAGATGATGATTGGCTTCGATAAACTGATATCGTTGTGTGGCAATCTCGGATTCGAGCTGTGCAACGATCTCCTCATGCTGTCGATTTGCTCGTTCTTCAACATTAGCGATTCTTTGATCATGAGCATATTCGGCAGCCTGGCGGAACCTCTGGTGTCTGTTTTCTGCTTCAATTTCAAGTTCACCGAGAAGCGATCTGGTTTGTTCCGGAGACTCACCGACCATGATGTTTTGCTGGAAATTCTGTCGATACATGTGCAACTGTGGTGCGAACGGTACGGCCGCAAAAGGAGTTCGGGCGTTTGGCTCAAACACATTAGTGCTTGCTGCGCCCTCTTCCAGTGCACCGTTCGTAGCAACTTGCTCAGAAGCAGTCTGAGGTAGTCCCACAGGAAGCATGTCGTCAGATTCCAGGTCGGTTGCCACTTCGGTGGGAACCAGCTCGGGGCTGTCTCCCATACACCAGTGTCTGCCAGAGTAACCAGAGGCGCCGCAGACTCAGTAGAGCCTACGGCTGATAACCTATAGTTTGGGAAATCCACCAATGCAATCCGTTAAGCCATGAAACACAGGCGCACTTCTACCTTTTTGTCTCAGAGGGCTTGAGTGCGATAGGTGCAACATACATGAAGGCAAAAGTGGCAAGGAGGTCCGAATATAAAATACACCCTTAGCTTGGCAAGTTGGCCAGAACATCCTCAAGTCCACTGCGGTTGTCTTTTTCCGCCGACATCTTGCATATCTTACATTACAAACCTATTCTTGACTTGGACTGGCACTATAGGACAGACTTCTCGAACACACTCATGTCTGAGGCACCAGCGCTACCGCCGACAGCGAGCGCTAGGATGTCCTCCAAAGGGCACTCAGTACTCAGGTAAGGCATGGTCAAAGCTCCTTGTGTGTCCTCGCGATGACCATTCAGGGATAGATGAAGTGCGGGTGGCACGGAAGCGTTGGGAAAACAAAAAAAGCGTCGCAAACCACAGCGAACAAAACTTCTGACACCGAGACAACAGTTCAGAAAACACAACCAGCAAGCAGGGTTGGAACCATCAAAAAGACAATGGAACCCCCAGTCCATAAAGTCTAAAGCCCTAAACCGACTCTCCCCAACCCTGAACCTAAATACTAAATGGTTCCTGAATTCTCTGTCCCCTCCGTTCCCTGAGACTTCTGGGCGTGGTTGCCGAAATTGTTGTCATGATGCTTCATGCTATTGGTTGACGATGCTTCCTCATATGATCAGACAGTGGCTGCGGGAAGCCTGCTGAGGATAGACAGTTAGTAAGACGACTTCTTCCCGGAAACCAGGCCACAGACCCGAAGTACTAGGCCAAACTACACCATGCATGTGTTAAAGCTGTGCTTGCAACGTTGTCACACTGTCACACTTGACGAACTGGGGCTGGCTTATCCACGTTATCCCACGCTGCCCGTGACACTGCCTCTGGTTGTCACAACGAGAATTGTGGCCTGACTGATTATGGCGCCGGCTTACAGCACGATGTCTGAAGCCTCGCTTACTCTATTGCGCTCCTGAAGCAGCATGTTCATGGACCAGCCGTCGCAAACTGCATTGTGCCTTGGCTGATAGTTAGTTTCGACTGCATATATTGTGTACACATATATGTATACGTATTTGTATAACTGTTCTTGCGCAGGAGTGCAAGCCACAGCAACAGTCTTGTCGCTCACGTTACGTGTGGCGATGTGTCACGCTGGTTGCTACCAAGGACATCCCGGATTCCGTGGTGGGAAACCGGCATCTGAAGCAGCACATGGTTCACACCCTCACAGAGCCCTGCAAATACGACTTCTCTGGTGCGCAGACTCCTACAGTGATGACATGTTGGCTTTCAGGTATAGAGTCGGTGTTCTACCTACAAGGCTTGGAAGATAAGGCGCTGAGCACGAAAGCCGAGCCCATGCACAAGAATATCCGCAACCAGGGCGAGAGGCACAGTCAGGGCGACTGCGTGTCGAGTTTTGGACTCTACCTGCGATGGGACCGGAAGGGCGGGAAACAAAGCTTACTTAAGCTTACCAAAGAAGCAGATCGCAGGTAAGGGTAGGGAGAAAAGAGGTCCGCTATCACAAAAAGAGCAGAGACCTCTCAGCCCAGCCTACACCCTTGAGCCCTTAAAAATGTGACAGGTGTCTACAGTGTCTACAGGCCCTACAACTGCACCAGCGACTTGTGGACATGCCTTGGATCCGGCAATATCTGGCGACCGCCACAGTCAGCTTTGGGGACGCTCCAAAAGCAAAATCCTGAAGCCACGCAGAGCATGTCAAGTCACTGAAGCTTCCCAAGCCCAAGCCCAAACCCTTGAAAGCCCCACAGCCCCCAAGTGCGCCTTGCCATGAAAAAAGACGAGGCGTAGGAGCGGGCCTGCAGTTGCGACTCTGTCCGAGAGTCTGTCGCGATTTCAGCGCCGGAACCCTGAAACCCCGCAAACACCCCAAGCCTTGACCGCAAGCTTCTCCTCTTTGCAAGGCCCGCTTCTTGATGCCCAGCTGTTTAGGGTTTTGAAGCTGCAAGACATAAGCTGTTGAGATGCACTTCCCAAACCAACACACCCCCAAATCCTGCTTCACCCTGTGCATAACCACGACCCCGCCGAGGCCCTCAGCTCACTTCTCCCATATGCTCTACATAACTTGTCCACCGCTGAATGGCCCCTGAACCTTTAATGAAGGAGGGTTTACGAAAGTAGGGGACCCCAATATAGATCCCCAAGTAGTAGGATCTCCTTAGAATAAGGAGCCCAATAAGGTAGCCCTATTTTCGGAAACCCCCGAGACTCCTCACCACGCGCCTTGCCGCTTCAAGCTGGGGTTTGCTGTGCTCGCACCAGCCAAGCGCAGGCGCTTGGCGGGGCCTTCTTGCGGGGATTTGAGGACCGCTCAGACCTGTTGACAGGTGCACAGTTATAGGGTGTCGATATTGAGATGGGCTGAAGTTCTTTAAGTCTTCAGGGCTGCACAAAGTTCTGTGTGGTTGAGTTATACAGCTTTCATCTTGCGAGGTTTGAGGATCTTGGGGCTCCCATGGAGAATCAGTGCGTGCGGGGGGGGGGGGGGGGGGAGGGAGGGGTTTGCAACGTAACTTGATATTTCCCCCGCGCAAAAAAACATAATCGTGACCAGGGTACTGAAAGCAACCCACCAAACCCCACACTTGTGCATCACAAACGCCCCCTGAAACACGTTGTCTAGGAGATCCTCGGAATACCCGGATCCAAGGTCCTAAAAACGGCTTGAGCTGTTGGTGTTGCGGAGGTAGTACTCTGGGCTGGACGATTATAGGCTTGTGATGGGCCCGGATACGCAGCTACCCAAGACGCCCTGCAACCGCCACCGCAACTCAAGACATCTTGCTGCGCTCCTGTTTGGCTGTCTGGAAGCTTGCCCTCCTGAAATTCAGCCACGGACCTTAGGCCAGATTCAGGGGGCTTAGGCTCAGACTTCATCTTTGAGGACCTATATGGACCTTTACGATATTAGGGGTACCTTATTGGGGTCCTTGCTATAAGGGGATCCTTTAAGGGGGTTGTTTGGGCGCTTTTCTCTTTTTGCTGTCGTGGGTGCGACCCTTCCGGGAAGCCGTCCGACGCGCTGTCGGGGAGAGCTCGGCAATCAAGGTACGTTGCCAGTTCTCTGCTTCACACAGGAGCCTTCTCCGGGCCCTCAGGGACCTTCTCGGAAGTCTCGGGGACCTTCTCGGAAGTCTCGGGGACCTTCTCGGACCCTTCAGGGGCCTTCTCGCTATTTTCAGGGGCCTTCTCGGTGCTCTCAGGGACCTTCTCGGGACGCTCAGGCGGTGGTGGCGTCTTCATTGTCGCTTCTGGCACATGCTGGGCTCTTCGGACCATCTTGATGCACCTGAGCAACATGCTGAGGTTGGATGCGCTTGCAAATTTGGTGGGTCGGGCCATCCCTCAAACAACCCCCTCTTCCGCCCACCCCTGCTACAGTAAGCTGCTGTCGAGGTGCATCGATAGTAAACTGATGGTCGTTTCTGGGGCCGGCTCATCTCGAATGTCAAATCCCATTCCTCGGATGTTGTCCCGCTCAACTCTCGACGAACTGCCCAAAAAACCCTAACTCTTCAAACTCGCCAAAGCTTATAAGTTTTAAAAGGCCCAACGCCCGCAACTCCCCTAGAAGGGACAACCCCAAACCCTAAACCCTAAACCCTAAACCCTAAACCGAGAGTCGGAAGAAGATCTGCTGGGCCCTGGAGTTGACATGGAGCACTCGCACGGCCACGGACTCGAAAGCCCATCCGGAGCTCAAGGCCTCGGTGGCCGGTGGCTTCACCGTGTGGTTGTTTTGTTAGGGTTTGGGGTTTAGGGTTTAGGGTTTAGGGTTTAGGGTTTAGATGGTTTAGGGTTTAGATGGTTTAGGGTTTAGGGTATAGGGTATAGGGCTTGGTCAGGTCATGTGTTTTTTCCGGGTCGGCGTAGAGAGTTCAGGCTAGGGATAAGCAGGGTCCCGGGTCACTCGCATACTACAGGAAGGTGGGCAGCCCCCGGACTCATCAATGTGGGACCCGATTTAGTAGGGGCCCCGATAAGGCAGGTGTGCTAGGATATTCAGAACCCCCTCAACAGACAATCGCACCCTTTTTTTGCGGGGTCCGCAAGCGGACGGTTCGCCAGGACGTTTTCCCCCCTCCCCCCCCCCGCACCCCCCCCGACCCCACCCCCCCCCCCCCCCCCCCCCCCCCCCCCCCCCCCCTCCCCCCCCTTTTCCCCGCCCAAAGCCACTGCAATGTGTGAGCACGGCCGGGATGCATTACACGAGCCGAAGTCCTAGCTTGAACCTCACCCTAAGGGCTCAACCCTACGATCAATCCAAGCCGAACCGTCGTGAACCCTAAACCCAACAAAACCCTAAACCCCAAAGCGTGAACCTCAGCCCTCAATCCTAAACTAACCCTCAACCCTAAACCCCAAACCATAAACCATAAACCCGGAACCCTAAACCCTAAACCCAACCCTTATTGCTTGGGGTCCAGCGACTTGGGCACTGCGGAATCACCATGCTCACGCGGATGCGCTGGGCCGGGCCGAGGCGGGTCGCGTAGCGTTAAAATTAAGCCAACTCTTCCGGGTGTTGAAAGAGCATTTCGTGTGGAGCGCTGTCAAATTGCCGGGCCTCTCCGTCCCTTTTTGAATTCGTACCAACTCATCCCTTGCAAAGCATACAAAGTTCCGGGATCGTTTAAAGATGGACAGAATCAGCCTCGACTGTTGCGGAAGGCGGGGGTACACTAATACAGAGGGCGCAACATTGATCTCCAAGAACGCGCCCCGAAACTCCCGACAAGCTCGTGGGCTCACGAAACCCATTGATTTCTGCAGGCTTAATCCAAAAGCGCCTTGGTCTCTGCCGCCGCCATCAAGAGCTTTCCCACTCCTTTCTGCTGGTGCTCTGAATGCACCTGCAGCCGGAATAGGCGCCTCTTGGCGCAGAATTTTGGGGATGACCTTAACGGACAATTAGATCTCGTACAAGTGAGACAGCACAAGGGAGATCGCATCTAACCTTGGCGAGTTCAAGCCACTGACAGCCCTAAGACAACCGACAAAAGCAAACCCCCCCCCCCCCCCCCGGCCTTCAAATGGCCAATGAGTAGCTCGTTGTTCCCAGCATCTGCATGACAGAAGCCGACCACGCGGCCGGAACTCCTATCCAGAGAGTTTCATCACAATTCAGCTTCAGCCATCCGAACGAAGACAAAAGTACTTGCATAAACGCGAAACATGCTGGTGTCTCAGCAAGGCTCTTGTCCACGGCAACGAGCACCAGGCTTCCAAAGGTACCACGGCGCTCGATGATGTTCGAATATTGCTTGAAAAAGTCTGAGTCTGTTGCATATGCACCCAAGGCGGCGCAGTAGTCTGCCGATCTGCAAGCGCGGACAAAGAGCTGGGTCTTGAAAAGACCGACTTGGTCGGTCACCAGCCTCGGCTGGTGTTAGAGGGAAGCTCAAGCGGGACACGTCGGCACGTACTGTTCCGCTCAACTTACTGATCGCGCCCATTTCATTCATGTTCAAGCAGCCCCTTCTCGAGCTCTCGAACCTGCTCCAGGAACTCCTCCCGGATGAGCTCGATCTGGTGCGTGGCATTCTCGGCCACAACCTCCGGCGCCTGCGGCTTCGGCTTCTCCTGCGCAGTTGACGCGATGCTCGTTGATGGATCGTCGCGTGTGTTTGGACCAAGCAACAAATGTGTCACTGATACGGATATGACAAGCAACTTCAGAGATAGGAAGGCCAACAAGAGTGAAACCCCCTCTGTTCCAGAACATCCCATCTCCTTCTTCGCGTTGGACTTGTGCGACTTGGGCAGCCTGGCACGTTTGGCCACCTTGATCAGGTACCAAAGAGGGGCACTCTTTGGCAGATTTAGGATACGCCAGGAAAATGCCACTTACTATGGAGAAGTAGGCAAGCACAAACAAGAAAATCGAAGAACTTTAATTACCATGATGGAGCGAGACGCCCAATTTTCAAAGGCCCGGGGCCCCTCCGCCGCTGAGGGCTCATCTTCCTTCTTCTGGTTTCAGCCAGTTTGCTTGGTTTTATATAGTGCAACTGTGCTAAAGGCACCCCCCACATGCTGCTTGTTCTTGCTGACTTTGGTTGGACGGTCTTATTTCCTAGCAGCCCGTGAAGGCAGGAAAGCAAACGAAGACGACTCTTGCCGGACGGAGCTTCCTCTCGGCGCTTGCGCTTCTTGCTGGGCGTGGTTGGCTGAGAGGGCTCACCCCATTCCTGTCATGCTCTTGCAGCCTTGCTTCAACAGCACGAGCAACACGCGCTAGACTGGGAACAACGCAGGTGCCTCGATTCGGGCCCGCAAGTCGCGAGCCATTTCGACAGATGCCAGGCTCTCTGGAGATTCGAGGCTGCTGTTGTTGATGCCCAGAGAAGCGCCGCATTTGAGCAAGTAAACTACCTTGTTGGGATCTTGGGAAAAGCACAGTGTGCCCTCCTTCTCAAGTTGCACAACTAAGCATGACATGTCCTGAACAAAGATTTGCAAGCCGTAGCTGCGGTCTCCAGCTTGTTGTTCTGGACGGCATAGAAAATGGGAGTCTCGTTGCAATAGTCGACCTGATTGACATCCATGCCGCAGGCCTCCACGAAGAAGGCGCAAAGCCTCGGGCTGCAGGAGAAGGTTAGAGGCCAAACCCTGTCATTTACCTCGTGGGTTGGAAACATGCTTTGGATCTCCAATTTCGTGCACGGAAGATGGCTGCAATACTGGCCTGAGCCATCGAAGCTGATTGCAGATTTCCATTTGATTCTGTGTTCTTGGTTGGAGAATGCGAGTTCGTGCCTGCTTCGCAGTTGCTTGGCATTTTCCAGATATGGAGGCTTCTTAAGCAGAGTGAGTTTGAGTACTCACAATGATGATATTGCGGGAATTGTGTTTCTTGGGCAGGCCGTTCACACAACAGAAAGCAATACACCCATTCCAATCTCCCCCGTAAAAAGTCGCTTCACGTCACCGCTTCCCAACTCATCTCATCTTGAGCCGATCAGAAGGGGTCAGGCACAATCAAAGTCCCAAAGGGGGGGGGGAGGGGGGGCGGGGGGAGGTTGGGGTTGGACGCGTGATCTTTTAAGAAAAACATATTGAGGATGCTGGTGTTCAGAGTGTGGTTGGGTGGACTCAAAAAAACAAACCCTCAGAACAACAAACGCTGAACCCTAAGCAAACCTTGGAACCACAAGGCCTTAGCCCCAGTCCAGTGGCTCGGTGTGCCCCTGCCTCGCTGCATAAAACCTGAGCTGTGCCAGGGGAGTAAGACCGCTTGATTGGGCGTCGCTCTGTGTCGTGTAACAACCCTCAACCCGAAACCCTAAACCCTAAACCCTAAACCTTCAAATGACAAACTCACCAGTACCCCACCTGGAACCCGATTCTGAACTCCCAGGGACGCTAAGGGGCTGAAACACACAGCGTTCGGCCGTGCTCCTCCAAGCCCTGAATCCCGCAAGACGCCTGAAACCATCTGAAACTCGAGCTCCAAAACACGGCGCCCATGCTCTGCTGTGCTTTGTCCCCTGAATCCAAAAACCCTACCATGACAGGGTGGTGGCTTGCCCTTTTACGGCCTTTTTTTGGCAACTCGAACAAGCGGTGTCTATATCTTCTTCAGCACAATTCAGCACAAGACCAGCCCAAAGCCAAACCCTGTCTGCCAGGGAACAAAGGACTTTGCTGCCAGTCATCCTTTGTCGTCAACGGCGCGTTGCGGAATCGACTGTGCGAGGAGCACCAGGCTCGGGACTGGTTTGCATCCCGAGTTTGGGGCTCAGAGCTTCGGCTTCTTTAGGGCTTAGTAGGGCGACCTTCCACCTCAAGTATGTGGAAAGGGACATTGGGCACACTTGGTGGTAGTTTGAGGCCAGGTGTTGCCAGCCGCAGACCAAAGATGCATTGAGGAGTAGAGAAACACCAAGGTTGTTAAGTTCTGTTGGGTCGGCGGAGGGTTTCATCCAGCTCGCTCGTATGCACAACCCCTGCATTCTCCAGCATGAGACTTCAGTGCAGACGCGACCCTCAGCACAAGCGCCCTCAAGGACCCGCTTCTGAAATACCGCTTTATGCTCCAGCCGCTGAACCCACGCGTTCCATTAGAGGACTTCGGGGCTGCAGAGCATTCTGGTATTTGTTCCCCGACGGCAACATGCGGTTCCAGCGTTTGCAGTTAGCAAAGAGGATTAGGCTGCTCGCGTGCAATCGGATCCACGGAACTCGCCCAGCAGCGGCGCTCGCTTTTGGGGCCCAAGTCGCGCTCGCACAGCTGCTAATTTCCGAGGCCGTTTCAGAGTAATTACAAGCCACACACACCTCACGGTGTGGTGTGCACTTTTAAGGTTGAAGACTTCTCTGGGGTCTTAGGCTCGAATGGCTGTCGCAAACCCGTTGCAAGGGCTTTCTTGCCTCTGGGGCTCTTAAGGACGGCTTCGCTTGTGCGTCCGGTCCGTGGAGATCTGCGTTTCGCGGTGAAGTGGCTCGCCGGTCGTCTATAGAGCGCTGTGGGGGTCCATCTTGGAGCGGCCTTTGAGTGCTCTTGGCATGGTCTTGACGTCTCATACTGTTTGGGGTCTACGCCGGCATAGCTTCTCTTAAAGATCCGGGTCCAGGGTTCACAGGCATGTCTCACTGAACAGCCGAAGGCAGTCACAAACTTGTGTCGGCGGCCTCCTCAAAAAACGGCAGATCTGCTCCGCATCCATGCTGTCCTTCCGCAAAGCCCTAGACCCCCGAGCGCAGCTTGCAAGCTCTGCCTGCATTTCGCAAAGTTGAAAGTCCATGCAGCCCTTCAAGCTGCTGGGGCCTAGTCGTTAAGCGAAACGGGCTCTGGGACCCTGGGATTCTGCGAGCTCCGCGTTGTCCACACCTCTGATATGAGTTTAGATCCTCTGTGCTCCGGCCCATTACGACCTAAGCTCCCATTACAGCTGGCGATGTCCTCTCGCGCAGCTGCAAAGTACATGGCTGTCTGTCCGCACCTTGGGTACAGCCAAGTGCGCAGGGAGAAACGGGATCCAGGCATGTGATTACCTAAGAAATGAAGTCTGCCATAGCCTGGGTACTTTCAGGGACTGAGGTGAGGCTGGGCGTGACCGACACTCATCAGGGTGGGTTCAGCATCCCAATGTCATCATTTCTCGCATGCGCAGAAATCCTTCAACGTTGCTCTAATGTAGATGGTCGGTTCCATATGCTGGGTTGCCTCTTGGGTCCCTGTTCAAGGTACCCAATTAATCTAGAACTGCTCATGTAGAGCCTAGCGCCTGAACGACTCAGCCGTAGATGCCGAATGTGCAGAATCCATCTCTCCAAGACCACGAAACACAACGGAACCAATGTCCCAAGCAAAGGAGGCTTGGGGTCTAGACTTGACAACCTCTCAACGTGAGAAACCCTGCATAAAGAAAAGTCGAAGAATGACGTCCAGGATTTGACCATGGCCATGGCCATTCCAAAAGCACCTCAAACCCCGAAGGCTGATCCCAACCTGAAGTCCTGTGCAGACTGGCGACTTATATACATACGAGTATGTATACATACAAACAAATAATCATATATATATATATAGGGTAGATTGATAGATGTATATTATATACTGCAGACGCAGAGGTGCATCTTCCATTTCACGTCGACTTGTGCGGCGGCGATCCAGGCCTCCTCCTTGCGGTTTAGGGTCTAGGGTTTAGGGTTTAGGATGGTTTAGGGGTTAGGAGCTCCTGACCTATTTCGGAGTCTGCATCTATTCCAGGTTTTGCTGGAACATTCTTGCTTCTTGGACAGACACTGGCCATGACGCAAGCAATCTGAAGACCCCCTTCAAGCTCCGGAGGGCCATCGCGTATCGAAAGGAGCAGCTGGGGATCCTGGACAGGTGTACTCACGGTTCTTGTATTCTTCTACGTACCAATCTGGGCAGGACCGATGCGCTGTTCGCGCTGTAGGGTCTGAAGACAGTTCAACAGAGGCTTCATAGTTCCGCTGATGCAGACATTGCTTGAAGGAAAGCCGGGAAACGACAGGAGACGGACATGGCTGTTCGACGCAACCCCAAAAAACACGGCTAGCGAGAGCGTCGTCAAGTCGAGCTTTCTGTCGTTGTTGTTTCGTTGCCCTGAGCCCAAAACGGAACCCGCTACCTGCAAGATGCCCCAACACCTTTGACACAGCGTAGGACCCTTGGAGCCTGACGGTTCGTGCCACCCTTTCGAGCGGCCAGCAACCAGGCGGGGGTAGGCTTCCGCGGCATGCTTCAGTGGCTCAGCACTGTTTGCTGGACTTGAAGGAAGCTGCCACGACGCAGGCGCGAGTAGAAAACACTACCCGCCCAGCGCACACCCGGAGGATGAAAGATGATAGGAGGATTGATCCAGCAGTACGTGCCCCCTTTGTTGCGTTGCAAGCCAGACATGAATAATGACCAGGAATGAATCCTGAGGCCGGTATCTTTGCCCCAGCCTTGAGCACAAGCGCAAAGGCCAGGACTCCCTACGATGTCTTTGGCTCAATGAGGCTTAATGACGCTTGAGGCAGAGTTCTTATGGGGAAATCCTTCAGCGATGTGCAAAATATGCAAAGGCCTTTGGGGTCTCGATGGTGGGCCCAGAACGCACCTGCTGACGCGCATGTTCAGGCAGGTGCTGCATGCCCTTCCAACAGCACAGCTCAGAACAACATCCAGAATCCAAGATGAGCACCGGGCGCAACTTTAAGCCGTAGTTTCTGAAAATGACACAGGTTAAGGCATTCCCAGAAGATGTTCCTAAACCAAGCCAGCGGAATCCCCAAAATCACGTGATTCTAGGCCACATGCAACTACCCACCAACAGCCCAGCATTCTTGAGCTGGGCACCAGCTCGAACGGAGGACCACTTGCACAAAGCGGCCTTTGACCTGTGGGAGCTGCAGGAAGGGGAGTGGGGGATCATGGCTGAGACATTCGGATCTAGTAAATCTGATGGCTTCTGGCTTCAGAGTGTTTTCACATGCTAGAGTGTTTTTGAATGCTGGAGTATAAATGTGAATAAGGAGAAGCACGTAAATATAAACATGCACTGTAAATGAATATACATAGATATACACACTGAATGTAAAAACCCACCCAGACCCCATTGATCCACCCTGATGTTTGCTTGCTCACGAAATGCTAAAAAAGTCTCAATGCTTTTGTTCCAGAAGTCGAGAGAAGCTGCTGAGGAGTAACTATGAGCCAACAAGCTCTCGCAAGAGACTGCAAGTATTGCATGCAAGTTTGGGCAAGAACTGAGAAGTCAAGCGCACACTCGCCATACTACGTAAGCTACAACCCCAGCAGCTGCCATAAGGCTACCAGCCTCACAACCATGGGGCCGACATGTTTTGGGGTTATCGGAATACGAGCTTAGCGGCGGGGGGGGGGGGGGGGGGGGGTCGAGCCTGGTTTCCTGTCTTCCAATCAATTCTTCTAGGCCCTGGGCTCGAGACTCAAAATCCTGCCTGGTGAACTGAAATCTTCAACCCCCTGTGCCAATTAGCTCCGCAACGCCTCCGTCAACTAGCTTCTCTGTCTCGTGCTTTTATCTCCCATCTAGGCTTAAACACAACTGCAATAGCAATGGCGAAAGCCATGACAACAACAACAACAACATTTTCATTTCATTTCGAACGCATGTGCGGGTCATGTCCCACACCTTGGCGGGCATCGAGGGTGAAAATTAAGTGACCTACTCGTTCGGGACCTGGTCTGTTTCGATGTCCTGGCCATTGCAAGCCAGGTGGGTTGCGCTTCTGTACACGTCTCTGCGAGATTGGTCTTCAACCTCAGCAGGCAAGCTGGCAGGCAGGCCGAGTCTGGGGGGCATCAGCTATGCAGGCTGGCACTTGTGCATTATGAGGCATGGAGGCTTTTCTTCTGCAGTGCGAGCGGTGGTCTGAAGGTGTGATTAAGTCCAGAATTCGGACTAGAGGAACTTAGGGATGCTATGGTTCAGTTTGCTGGAGGCGACCTCACTCGGGCAGGCAGGCGCGCTCCGGAGTGCAGAGCGACTGCTAGGTATGAAGAGCTTGTGCTTCATACCCGACGTAAACCCTCAGATGTGCTTGCACATCATGGTCCTGCTGACAGCCCCTGTGGTTGCTAATTACGTCGTTTTTCACATCCAGATGTTGGTGATTCGTACCATGTGGACTATCTCTAGGCATTCTCGGAATGTTTTCAAGCGCATGGTGAATGGCAACATCGGAAAAGCCGCTCTGATGTCTCTTTTCGATGATTTGCCTTGGGCGCCCAAGCAAGACTTGCGCAAGGAGGCGTTTGAGAAGCTGTACTCGCAAGCACGAGCGGAGCTCACACGCATCCTGCATGAAAATGATGCTACCAAGCGCAACAAAGTCCGTGCAGTGTTTGATTTGGCATCAAAGAATGACGTGAGCCTCAGTCGCAAACATCGTGATGCAAAAGATGCAGGCAAGCGAAATCCAGCACCGGAAGAGCCCCGCAAGGGCCCTGCCAAGAATCAGAGGTTGCAGCCACCAAAGGACCGAGTTTCCATGCAGGAAGCCTTGCAGGACGGTGCCATGGTGAAGGCTCTGAGTGACGGAGTGTGGTTGCAGCATGTTTCCCTCGACAAACCCAACCCCAAGGGCGCTTTCTTGTTCTTGGATGCGGACCAGGCCGAGTTGTTCCTTCAGCACTTCGCGGGTTCAAAGAACCCAGAGCCTTTGTTGATGGTTTCAGAGTTCACGCCCACGGCGGAAATGGAAAGATACATGCCCTCCACCAACCTCTTCATCCCTGTCGAGCGTGGAGGACACATGTCGTATGTGCAGGGCTTTTACTGGCAGGTGGGAGAACAACCCCTCACCCTTCCAGCACAGCCACCAAAGGTTGACATCACGCCCATTTTGAAGGAAACCGTCAACCTGACCATGTCTATCCACCAGCGGTTTTGCACGCAGGACATGTGGAAAGAAGCCTTTGGAGTTTTCCGTACCTCCAAGAATTCTTTTCGGGACTTTGCCCAAACCCTGCTCAAGAAGAAAACGGAGCTACTCTCACAGGACAAGAAGACACCTACCATCTTGGATGTGTGGAGTCCACGACTTTACGGAAAGGGAGCCACCCAGATCCTTTCAGTCCTCTTCAAGGCGCCACATGATCATGAACGTGAAGTATGGAGACATTCTGGATGTGACGGAGTCTTTTTCGAGCATGCCCACCTTGGTGACCGAGACACCTTGATGGAGGAGAGGGAAAAGTACAAGGTTGTGCACTACAAGGATGAAGTTCCGCTGACCACGGCGCTTGCAGATCTACAGGGTCTTGGGGATCACATGGGTTTGGTGTGCACATCCCGTGGCTTGGGAGTTCGGTGCGAAAAGCAAGCCTTGAGTGCAGTTACAAAGGTGGTGCTTGGTCCCAACGCACTGGTGGGCGCGGATATGTTCGTGGTTAAAAATCTTCCGCTGCACCTTTCGCGTGATCAGGCCCAGACAGTGCTCAACACCCAGATGGGCTTCGAGTGTGCGATTTTGGACTTCTACGTGTACAAGCAAGCTCGCCATGCCAAGGTGCGAGCACCTAAAGCGCCAGCGCAAACAGCAGTTACGATGCCCACGCCATCGGGTGATTTCTTGGTAGAGATTCAGCCTGTGGGTACTGTTGCTTTGAAGGCCTCAGGGGCAAATGAGTTGCCCAACAGTGTCCGCGCCCCGCCCGCGGCAGCATCGGCAAGAACTTCCACTTTCCCGCCACCTCCCCCGCCAGGGTTCAACATCACTCAGATCGGGAAGGGTGCCATTGGAACCCCGGTGACGATTCGGGGCCCGCAGCAACGCGCGGCCACTCCACAGGCTACGGCTACACCACATCGCGAAGTGCATGAGGTACGGTATGCGGGCTTGGAGACAAAATTCCAGCAGCAGGTGCAGATGCTCACGGACACGGTGCAGAACATGCAGACAAGCATTGAACAACTGCAGCTTGCCCAAACGGCCAAGCCGACGCAGGAAGATGAGGAGATGACTGATGAGCGACATCAAACAATTCTGGCACGTTTCGACTCGATGGATGCGAGGATCTCCCAGGTGGAACAGAAAGCGGACAGCACAGATGACCGCTTTCGAAACATCCAGGGAATGCTTGAGGAGCTCGTCGCAGAAAAGAGGGCCAAGTTTTCGAAGTGAAGCGGGGGGGCTTCGGCAAGGGGACACCGCCGACCTCGCAGAGCTATTTGCCTTTGGTTTGTCATTCTGCTTACTATGTTTGGTGACCTGGGCCGAGTGATGGCAACATCTCAGACGGCCTGGCGAGTACATGGGCAGCAGAGTGGTCGGGTTACACCTTTGATATCCCAGGACACAAACTCCCGGGTTAGGAGTGACATCGCATTGGGGTCGGGAGATCTTTCTCATGGATCTCGCCAAGGGGAACAAAGCAGGGAGACATCAAGCCGAAGCTGTTATGATGCAGGCCTGCCGCAAGTGATACCATCGGAGGCGCCCAACGTCCCGGTGGAGAGCAAATTTGTAATTCGCAGTTGCAACATCACAGCTTGGAGACCACATGCTCCGGAGTTGCTGTCATGGAATGCAGATGTGGTACTAATGCAAGAAAGTCGGCTCACCGCAGTGGCACAACAGCAAGCCACTACCACTGCAAGGAGCGCAGGTCGCCACTTACTTCATGGAGCCCCAGTTCCGGTTCAAAGTTCCCAGGAACTCCAGGAGGGAGGACAGCGATACATCAAGCCCACTATTTGGAACGGTCGACATGGAGGAGTTTCCATCATGTCACGGTTGCCCACGCAGTCTACACTGGCACATGATACCTCATATGATGCGGACCGCAATCTTTGGGAGCGGCAGCGGTTTGCGCTGGCACGAGTCCCTTTGGCCACGAATCGCTCCATCATGGTTGCCAGCTTCTATGGTCTTGCTGGAGGTGGAAGCCCGCATCGGCGAGATCAGCATTTTGAGTGTAACGAACGCATGTTGCAGCAAGTGTTTGAGGTGGCCTCTAGATACGGGGATGTGCCCTTCATCATCGGTATGGACGCAAACATTCAGGTCGATAAGTCACCTACCCTTGTCACTGCGTTGTCTACGTCCAGATGGCATGATGCGGGTGAGGTTTTTGGTCATGCTGGAGGATTGGCTCCCACGTATTGCCAAGACCCTCAGTGGGACAAACATGCAGCAATACCGGGCGCTACCCGAATTGACTACATTTTGGTTAACTCTACAGCGCTCAGTGCATTGCGTGATTTTCGGCTGGTCAGGGATGCTGGCCTTCCAGGCCACCTTGTGCTTGAGGCGGAGTTCAATTTTACAGCTTTTCGAGAGGAAGGGTACACGCTGCGTCAGCCTAGGCCCTTTCCCTTGAAGAAGATGCCCCAGTATGACGATGCCACCCTTGAAGAAATGGGCCAACGCACTTGGCAACCCTTAGAGGCTCCATATCGGGATGCACTACAACTGGGTCGGGCTGATAGAGCATGGCAATTGCTAAATCATGGTTTGGAATGCTTTCTCGAAGCTCTGGCAGAGGAGCTGCCATGCACTTGGTCGCTGGGTCGTGGCCAACCTCCAAGGTTTGACCAGTTCAGCTCGAGGGCGCCGAGGGAAAACATCAACGGGGGAGCTCAAACCATGCATTTGAGACAACTTCAGAAGCTTCTACAGCAGGGCCGGTCTTATCTAGCCCAGTCCCGCCGACATGTTCGTTGGCACACGGAAGGCAGACCTATTTCCGGGGCTGACTACAGACAGCGCGTTGAGGCATGGAGAAGTTTCTGCCGCAAGGGTCGTGGTTTGCTTGAAGCAGATTGGGACAGGTGGTGGACGGACGCCGAACCAGCAATCCAGGATATGCAGGCCATAGTTGATGCTCTTGCCAGACGATTCGACTGGGAAGCCAAGCGGCAAGCACAAGGTCGAGTCCAAAAGTGGCGGGAGTCTTTGCGAAAATCTTTCCGGAATGACCGCAGTGTCTTGTGCAAATGGGTTCGCCAACGAGAACAACGACCTATCACACACGTGATTGCGGAGGACGGGGTCAAGTCAGCAGTTCCTGATATGCTTCTGTCTCTTGAGGATTTCTGGGTTAAGCTCTTCAACCTGTACTCTCATGATACGCCGCCCACTTGGGAAGCCTTTCAGCAGCGATATGGGCACACTTTCCCTGCGTGCCAGCCTTGCAAACTGCCTAAAATCACTGCCAGAGATTGGAAGGCACAGGTTCACAAGTTGCCACTACATGCTGGAAAGGGCGTGGATGGGTGGAGAGCGGGTGAGCTGCAACGGCTGCCGCTCTTCTTATGGGAAATTGTTGCGGACTTCTTTGATGCCATCGAGCAAGGCATGCAATGGCCCAAGAGCCTCACGTATGCGCAAATAGGCTTGATGCCGAAGGGGGACGTCTCCAAACCTGGAAAGCAGCGCCCTATCTCAGTGTTTGGCATACTCTACCGTTGTTGGAGTTCACTGCGTTTCCGTCACATGCAGTCGTGGAGAGAACAATGGATGCCGGATAATATGCGTGGAGCCAGAGCAGGTGGATCCACGCATGACATCTCCATCATGCTCTCTTTGGATGTTGAGGTCGCTCAACTAGAAGGTCGCCCGATTGGGGGATTCCTCTTCGACAGGGAAAAGTGCTTTGATCGCCTCACCTTTGACATCACAGATGGATTGGCGGGAGTTTTTCAAGCTCCAGAGGGCGTGCGGATTGCCATGAATCGGCTCTGTCGTCAAACCAAGAGGTTTCTCAAAATCGGCAAGTTCTGCGGACGTGTGTTTCAAGCCACGAATGCTTTGCCCCAAGGATGCTCTTGGAGCATACTCAGCATACTCATGCATATGGCTGTTTGGCATCGCGATCTGGCCTCTTGTGCCCCATTAGCAGTGACGTATTCCTTCTATGATGACTCCAGCACAACGGGGCCAGACCAGGAGACTCTTGATACGGCTTTGGCTGCAACCATAGAGTTCGATGAGTACACTGGCGGATTGCTGAATGGAGAGAAGTCCATCGCTTTTGCAATTGGGGAAGAGCTCAAAGCACACTTGCAGCAGCAAAACCTGTATGGGCAACCGCTCACGGTAGCAGACTATGGCAAGCTGCTGGGTGCTTTTCTCTCTTTTGGCGGTGATTTCCCAGAGGACAAGCAAGATGAGAGACTTCAGCGGCTCATCACGGTCATGCGCCGAATACGAAGTGTACCCGGCACTCCGCAGGTTCGCGGCTACTTGGTGGACATTTTTGCCTCCGCGGCCATAGCTTTTGGCACAGAACAAGGGGGATACTCCGACAAGGCCAAGAAGGAGTACATGGCATTGTTGCGTCAGACCTTGTGGAATTGCGACAATATGTGGCCAAACATGGCCATTACCTTGGCGATTCTCTTCAAAGGTCATCGTTTCGATGTTGAGGCCATAGAGCATCATGAACCCCTACGCCTATGGCGACGCCAGATTGTTCGAGACGAGCATACCAGATCCAAACTACAACACGCATGGGCGCTCAAGCAGCAGTGCCCCGAAGTGGTCACCGGTGGTATTTTGCACAGACTTGACGTTGTTGCGCGGGATTTGGGATGGACCTGGTCTCAGTATGATGTTTTTCAGCGACCCGGTGATGTTCCATTACAATGTGGTTTGGCAAAAAACATCTTCGAGCATCAGTTGCGGGAATCCTACAGACGCGACAAGATTGCAAACGGGACTCACAGAAAGGACAACGTTGGCCAGCATGCGGGCGTTGACTATGACATCACGGTTGCCTTGTTGCGCACTTGGGAGCGCAACCCCAATGTCACAACTCCTTTGCGGATTGGGATTCTACGCCGATGTTTGGGGGGTGCCCTCTACACACGCCAACGGCTGCATCGGGCCAAGGTGGTTGAAACGCCGTGGTGCACTTTCTGTGATCGGCATGAAGAAGAGGATGGCTGGCATCTTTTCTGGACCTGCCCGCGATGGGAAAGCTTGCGGCAGTACGTGAAGTCCATCACTACAGAACAGCAGCGGTGGTTCATGCATGGATGTTTGGCTCACTGCGGCGTTGCTCCCGTGCATACTGAGGCTGAGGATTGGTTTGTACAAAGCTATACCCCAGAAACGACAGATGGCGCTGCACATGCTACAGAACCTGGCGATGCGGAATGTGAAGTCATTCGCGATGGCTTCCTTCTCACTGCGTCGGACGGGGCGTGTCGGCATGCACAGTTTCCAAAGCTACGATCTGCTGGATGTGGGATGTACTATGGCAAGGACCACAGTTGCAACAGAAGCTTTCCTTTGATGGGAGTTGTCCGTGACGCTGCTCGTGCTGAGATTGCGGCAGCTCTCCACATCATCAGGACGGCGTGGAGGCCCACTGAAATCCTGATCGATCGAAAGGCCACGCTGGACGGTCTCAGACGCATTGAGCAGGGCATCTCCTACAAAGACTTGGCAAATGCGGATCTCCTGGAGCACGCAGCCAATGCGTGGCAGGCCAAAGGAGGCTCCGTCTTTTTCAAGTTCACCAAGGTTGCGGCACATGGCAGAGGGGGCTCTGGGCAAGACCAGCTCCACACGGCGTACAATGCTGCAGCAGACAGGTTGGCCACCGCTGCAGCTGACTCCGTCAAGCCTCCGGATGATCTTGCTGATCAGTACAAGCAGTATGCCAAGCTGGTGCGGGCTATACAGATCATGTGTGTCGACATCCTGGAGGCGCAGAAAGCGGCCACTGCGGAGGACATCCAGGTGAATGATCCTCCGGAGCCGCCTCCTGAAAGCGCTGCTCCGGGCGCTGAGAGGGATCAGGCTATGGCTGTTGAGGCTCTGCCGGCGGCGCAGTTTTCCAACATCTATCCTGATTATGTTTGGCCTCGAGAAGGTGATGAAGATGGACACAGCCATGCAGTGCCACAACCTGTCACCTGGCGTCAAGTTACGCCGCAGTTTCGGCAGTTCTGGCTATATGGGCTGGAAGCTTTTCATGCGGTGCAATGGTACTTCCGACACCTCAAGTGGTACACAACTCCTGATGCCGACAATCCGTTAACAGTGGCCGATGTTACATGGGCTGAATTGGTGCTTGATTTCAGCTTGTCCACAGGTTGCAGGATGTGGAAAATGGACCAGAACCCTACCAATCTTGTCCAACAAGCAGAAGCATTCAAAAAAGCCGCGCAAAGCATGGCCAACGTCATCGCCAGGGTGACTTGCAGTTTTCCGAACTCTCTTTTCCCTGGTTCGGTTATACGAAAGGCCGTTATCCTGAGATCGATGGGTTTTGCGGCGGCGCTTGGGCTCTCTGTGCGGCCTCAACTCATGCAGCCGCTCACGGTTGGCCGCGTTTTGGCTGGATGGATTGCGAAGCAGAATCTTCCACTGGATAGGGCTAATAGGCCGATTGGCTCGTACAGTTGGGTGCCAGCTCTTACAGAGGGGCATCTTCTATGGCATCCTGATGAGCGTTACAAGGCCCCGGTACCAAGTCGAACACAAAATGGACAGCTCAGCCTTTGGCATCCTTGCATGGATGGTACCTGTGGCCCGGGCAAGAACGGAGTGCATCGTCAACAGCTGCAGTGCCGGGTCTGGCATCCTCCAGCTCCTGTCCCTGAAGCCGAACAAAAGCGAGTGCGCTTGAACAAGAAGCATCCACCGCCTTGTGTTGCCAATGCTGTGGGGTCTGTGCAGCCTCCAGTTCGGCAGCTGGTGGTTCCTCCGGCTGAGTCACTTGGTGAGGCTGCTTCCAGCGCCCAGCCCCGGGCTGGTGCTGAGGAGAGCAGCGACAAGAAAGTCCGCAAAGATGCTGCGAAGCCTGCGCAGCCTGCGCCCACTGTTTGCGAAGTTGTTGCAAGCATCCGTCGCTCCAGCTGGAAACTTGGTCAGAGCTATCCTGAAGCAGTGGTGCAGCAAATGAAGCTGATGACCAACCACGAACGCATCAGGGTGCACAAGACGATGGGTGTCACAGAGACATGCGATAGGCGTGCTGCAACGAATGCAACTGGACAAATGAAAGCAACCTTGCTCCGCAAATTGTATGATCAGTGTGCTTTGCTCAACAAGCGTGCTGGGAAACCGTTTCACCACTTGGTGCCAACAGACGATGGCACGAAAGTTCAATGCTCTAGATGTGGTCGGTGCACTCCTCGTGGTGCATTGTCTTTGTGGCGGAATGAGCTCTGTCACTCTGCAGCGGCTGCTTCCTCGAGTGCAAAGTAGGTTTGGGTCATCTCTGGCCCAGGTGGATTTCAGCTGTCAAGAGAGAGGAGCCTGTCTTTTTCTTGACATGGGCTTTTTGCAGGCATTCATTTGGCTATGTATGGCTTTTTCTCTTCTATGAAGGTCACCTATGTGACATCCTCATTTCGGGAGGAGGCTCCAGTTTGCAATATTGGAGTTTTCCTTGTCATACAGATCGCCTATGCGATTTCTTTCCATGCAGTTCACCTATGTGATGTTTTCATGAGAGGTCTTTGATGCACAGAGTTGCACAAGCAGACCGCGACGAATGTCTTGGAGGCGACCTCACTCGCATACTGGAACCAGGCTGGTTGTCCGATATGGGGACGCCAGAATGGCAGCTTCTCGGGCTCGAAGGAGGGACCGAAGCCGTCTACGATGAGAGGAGGTGAGCATCTTGAACACTATTGCGTAGGGCTTGTGCTCTTCGTAGATGTCATCATAGAGCGGATTGATGATTTGATAGAAGCGGAGGGCCATGCTGTTCTGGAAGTCTTGAGAATGATCCTCAGGGTTAGGAATGCCAGCATTAGCTCGAAATGCAGAGTTGACTTGCTTTAGCAGGGCATCCTCGAAGAGCTCCAGTAGTTCACCTCGCGAGATAACCGTGTCCGCGATCATGGATCGAATCCAAGAAACTTCCTCTGCATTAATCTCTCGAAGCAGCCACTGCCTGTACGTGACCAAATCCTCGCGAATTTGGTCCTGGTAGTGCGTAAGATGAGGCAGCAGAGCCAGGTAGGACAAACCATTGAGGTGATGGTCCTGATGTTGAAAGCGCCATCCATTCTTAACTGGCGATGCCCCTTCGGCGGAAGAAGAGACTTTGAGCAGCTGCTGCACCCGGTATACTGTGGAGGCTCGCCTTAGCGCCTGCAGGTCGAAGTATTGAAGGTCCAGTTGCTTGTCATCGTGCAGACGAAGATTTTCAGGGAAGTAGTCCGAGCCTTGTCCTGGAGCATGCGATGGCTGTGACTGCTCAATGCCTGAGAGTAGGCGTGGAGTTGACGATCGCATGAGAAGGTGTAGATGCGACAGGGCGTTGGCAATCATAAAGTGCACCTCACCTTGGCCGAAGTGGCGCGTCAGGTACGTCCAGATGCGCTGGGTGGTAGGCTCCGCATCTTCGAGCTGGAAGGAGTTCTGGCCAGGACCATCATTGGTGTAGTCTCGAATCGCCTGAGAGATGAAGAGGAGCTGGCGCTTCTGATGGTACGTCAGAGTAGGAGAGCGAGGCTCTGTCAGCATCATCTCTTCATGCTTCCGTTTTGCGGCCAAATTTCGGGGTGCAGTTTTGGGAAGGGGAGCAGAGTCAGCGCCACAGCAAAGTTCTTATAGTCATCATAGACCTGGTCGTGGAGCGGGGAAAGAATTGTGATGACTCCTTGTGCCTGCTCGAGGTCTCCTTGGTCTCCTCCATATCTGTGTCGTATTTGTTGCCAGAGACTGTCAGCAAAGTAGCGATGGAGAGTGTCTCTAGGTAGAAGCTGATTCACTACCAGGTTGCGCACCCACAGGAAGTCCTCATCGGACAGAGGGGTTGACAGCCATAGGCGGTACAGTGTCAGGATCTCTCGGAGTGTCTCCTGATAGTGCGGGATCATTGAAACCAGTTTGGTGTGGTAGTCCTCGTAGTCAAGCTTTGAGAGATCACGGTCTTGTTCAAGGAATTCCCAGCCATCTCGGATCTGTTCGCTGGCCGATGTA